>JAQFZK010000111.1:0-13678 GCA_034695905.1 Fridericia nemoralis | reverse complement strand
AACACCACGGGGGGCAACACCACGGGGGGCAACACCACGGGGGGCAACACCACGGGGGGCAACACCACGGGGCCTTCCCAGAAAGCATATCGTAGAATATGTCATTGCATTTTTTTCATTACGATAATTATCTACAAACTAATTTCGATTGATAATTGTGAAGTGATTTAATTCTGAAATTTAAATATTGTATAATATACCAGAAAATATTTACCATTCAGTATACTGTCTTTAATAGTTACAGCTAGTAAGTAAACTAACTTAATTGCTTTAATAATAAGGGATAAGCTTAATCATAAATGATAAATACCAAATATTATACATAATTACGTTAAAAAGTAACTTACATTCAATTTCTGAAGATGTTCTTTTAAACCCTCTGCCTGAACCTGTGCACCAATGGCAATACATTTTTCTGATGCTTGCAGCCAATCTGACAATTTGGCTAATCCATCTTCATAACTTTCTCTTTGTTGATTTGACTGAATTTCCTGGACCGATTTAAGAAATTCATTATACATCTTGTCAACATCAGAAACAGTTTCTTTTATTTCATCGACGATGTCTGCCGAGCAAACGTTCGACAGATAGGCAGCCGACTGCTTCAAGCTCTGCAAAGATTTCTCTGAAAGGCGGATGTCTTCATCCTACAATACAACAATTACAACATCGCAAGCTTTTCTTAGCAAGTCAGTTGCAGTGATGACATAATTTAGACAGAAAGTTTAGATAACGCAATAGACCAGTTAATAATAATAACAGCAATAATTATATCTATATTACTGCACGAATCTTTTGTGACACACGACGATCTGGACCTCTAGTCATTTGTAAACTTACTTTATTTTAATATCTGTTTAGCCCTCGGGGATCGAGTACCGAGGGCAAAAAAAGTAATAATAATAATAATAATAATAATAATGTTTAAATCTTTGTAAAATTTAAAAATAACGTTAATATTTCAATGTAGAATGAAAAAGATAAGGTTAATAAAATGAATTAATAAATTGCTTTTAAAATAGAAAACTATATTACCACATTTACTCCAAATGAATCAAATCACAATCTGTTAAATTACTTAGCTTTAAATGACATAATAACCTATAAAAGCTACAACATTTAGTTAATACTCACTTTATAATTTAAGCAATGAAATATATTTACTAAAATGTATTATTTATTTTTTATTGTTGCGGATATCCACGAAGCCATCCCGTCAGCCATTCCAGACATTGATTTTATATTATTATTATTTATCAGTACGTTTTCGAGGATCGAGTACCGAGGGCAATAAAATAACATACAGTTATTAAATATAAACTTGTTTAATAATACTTTGAAATTAACAATTTTATGACTAATTGTTATGCATTCAATATGATCAGATTGAGAATACACAGTGAAACTAATCCTGAACTCAAAAATACCTTTATTTCAGTGACATCTTGTTGTGCAATCTGTTGACCATCTCGGATCCAATCTGAAATAAACTCCAGACTAGACGTGTAGTTTTGCCAATTTGTGGTCGAATCGTTAAGGGTTTTAGAAATCGTTTTGAAGTCAGATTTCAGACGATTCCACTTCGTTTTTATTTCTTCCATTGTCGCCCTTGCTCGTCGTCCACCTGGCGAGTGAACATAACACAGATATCTCACGTTTTCAACTTACCCTGCATCATTCTTATACAAACTCCGGATTATTATTATTTTCGGATATAAACAAACTTGAAATTAATACCTCATAATAATTACTTTATAAAATGTAATATAGTACTCTGAAACAAGGAAGCAGAGAGTACATTGGCATTCTCTTGTTTAAGCTATATTACTTTATTTATGTCAATATTTATTGATAATTTGAAAGTAATTTTTTAGTTGAGTATTAACAAGCATGAAGCTTCAAATATATATCATTTAACTTAACAGTAGCATAAGTGCCTGTCATCAAACAATTATTAATACCTTTAGTAAGGTCAAATGTAGTCGTAAACAGTTTAAAGAAATTAAATTAGATTTAACGTCATGTTCATTCTTATACAAGATGTCAAGTTTACCGTCGCTATTCTGCGCATGCACAGGTTGGACGTTTCCGCCACAATGTAAATTCAATGAACTGCTGCACATTAACGTTCCTTCATCTTTAGGATGACCGTTAGTGCAACAGATATCTTAGTGTCTCCATTGTGGAGTTTTTGAAGCTCCGGGTGCATTTAATGCACCCGGATGGTCTCACGCCGGATGCCCTTCCTGACATAACCTCAACTTGTGAGGAATGGTCCCTTCCTCACAGAAAAGTGTTCTGCTCTTTGGTTCGGTAGTAGTGTAGGCCTGAGCCTACACCACCACCATGAAGGAACCAAGAGCAGAAGGGGGCGGCCTTTTCTTATGCATAGCTCTAATCAGACCGCCCGCCATAGTCGCCATTTACGACATGCAGATCGCGCAGTGGCACTATTCTGAGTTCCCCATGCCACAGGGGTACATGCCACAACTTACTATTAAATTATCACAACGACTAAGAAGTAATTGTAGACAAATTTAATATAAACAGTTCCAAACCATCCCTATCATATTAATTAATTATTCAGTTGAAGGCAATCATATACTTCGCAATCACACATACCACTGTCAATATTATAATTTAGTTAAGGTCACAAGTCAAACAATGCATACAAATCACAGTAAGAAATGTATATTACTCCTGTAAATAGAATGCTGATTCACACTACCAATTCAACACCTTAATTACTCCTGCTATTACAAAATGTCAGCACTCTATTCTGTCTATGTATGTTTGTTTGTTTGCTTGCTTGTTGTACAGTTCACTTGTTTACTTGTCTATCTGTGTACTTGACTGTGCCTGTTTAGTTTATTTATTTCTCTCTCTGTGTGTGTCTGTTTGTGTCTTTGTTGAGTAGTCCAACAACTATATTCAGTAATTCAAATAATCTAACAATAAACGATGAAGTCCAACGTGTCAAACACACACAATCAGTCCACTGAGTTTCAGTCCACTTAGTCACCACTTTCACACGTAACACATCAGTCTGTCAGTGACGAAACGCAAGCAGCTGCACCGCATCAAAAAAAACATAACAAAAGTCACACATGCCTTCGCACTAACCCACGCGCTAACATATCCTCGCACTAACTTTATTGTGCAACGTAACCGTATGTGTAACGACGATGCGCTACACTTTCAAGTCAGTGTGTGTGCGTGTGTAACAATAAAGCGTGTGTGTGGAAGTGTGTTGAAATGTTTTGATCACTTTGGAAGAGCCTGAATGAGTTTTTCCAGTTCGTCCTTCTCTAACATCTTGAACTTGTCCTTCACATTGATTGTTGCCATCTACATTGTTGCACAGAAACAGTTGAACAGAACAGTTGAACAGAAACAGATGAACAGAACAGTTGAACAGAAACGGTTGAACAAAAATAGTTGAACAGAAACAGTTGCGTTACACCAAACACACAGAGGAAACAGGGCACATAATTTACAGACTTGAAAATACAAACCTATCTGCACACCACATTAAAAACAAACAAGAAATTCATTAGCAACAATAACTATAAAAGTAACAGACACTTTCATTAGAAAAGTTACGTTTTAGATTGTAAAATCAAAAGTAAAAATCAACGGTGCTTAAGCGAAAAATCATCAGTTTTCAGTTACAAAATCGTCAGTTTTTAAGTTTAGAAATCAACGAGTCTTTAAGTAATTGCCAGTTATTAAAGTCATCAGTATAACAGTACAACAGTTTAACAGTACTGCAATGCGTTACCTCAATGTTTGTGGAGCTGAGTTTCTCCTCCATCACCTGCTTGAGAATCTTGAGAGCTTCCACACAAGCCTCACTCAGTGTCATGCTCTACAAGCACAAAACATACCAACACATGCCACAACACATACCACAACTGAGTAACAAACACACATACATTCACACACACATCCACACTACTACAAAGTAGCTGATTGTCAAACATTTCCACTTGTTTAATATTCACTTACCACTAAGCAGAAGTTTAATTATGACAGATCAACATATTATTCATCATCTAATATTCAAGAAATAATATTCAAAATAAGCATACTAATAAAGACGAGCCTACATTTTTATCTGTTTCGTGATGCTGACAAAATTCGAATCCGCTTCCAGTATCCATCATATCTTCAAACTACACAATTAGATTTGTAAATTTTTGAGATAACGAAATGATCAGTCCCATAATCAGCCTCTTGGTGAGGAAGTTCGTCTTGACCAAACATGGACCTAACATCTTCGAAAGGGGAGCAGGGGATCGTCACACCATTTTTGGGACCTTTAAACCTTTGTTTTTCTGAACAGTGTACTAAATATTTTAAAAACCGACCTTTTATTTTGCACTACATGAACCCTTCAAAGCACGGATACGGGTCTGATAACATCGGTTAAAAATAATTTTGTTTTATGCAAACAACATTCCTTGTCTGACAGTTATCCGATATCATCAACAATAATTAGTATACGACTCGACTATATTGTCCACATCAAAAACAAGTTTATATGATAGCACAATTCTGCATAAAAACTCCAAACAGACTGGTTCACAGACCTTGTGATAGACCTCCTGAAGCGCCTGCTGTGCCCCCTCCGACCCTGAACCGATCGCCTTAGCGTCGTACTGAATGAACGTACCCGACGGATCCATGTGAAACCTGTCATACATACGCACAAATGTAATGCGTGTGAAATACTAAAACAATTACACATTGCAGCAGTTGTCATACGTAATATAAGTGTATTCAATTATCTGTTATCGACTAAAGTCATAATTTAGATATCTGCGATCACAAAAATGGGAGATTTTAATGGTGGCTGACGTTATGCAAATATGACTTTTTCTTTATCCCAATAAATTGGCAATAATAATTATTAGGTAAGGGATGGAAATTGCCTTAATAAGACCTGCAATAACTAAAATTATATCTTAAAAATAACATTAAACCAGACGGACAATAACAAATAGAGTAGGTAGGGGGTAAAATAGTAGTCCTCACAGCTGGGGTCCGTTGTTGTCGATGCCGGCAAATAGCAGAGCGACGCCGAACGGTCGACTCATGGCTCCCTGGTCAGAGTCGTCGTCACCGAACGCCAGCGCCAGGTTACTGACGGCCTGCGTCACACTCTCCACCTTCATCAGCTCATTGTAGGTGAACCAGTGACTCTGTTCACCCGGCAGCCAAACACATACACTCAATTAGTAATTAGAACAAACATGGTGTATGGTAAGGAGTAGGTAAATACAATACAGGAAACTGAAGACACAACAGAGCAGGAAACTGCAAAGACACAACAGAGCAGGAAACTGCAAAGACACAAAAGAGCAGAAAACTGCAGACACAAAAGAGCAGAAAACTGCAAAGACACAAAAAAGTTCTCTCAATACTTGCAGCATTATGTGAGAGGTACAATGGGAGGAGCAGAAGTCGAGGTCTCAAATTCCAGAACTGTTTACATATATATCTTTTTGGATGACTACAAAATATAGCATAACATATGTTTATAACATTTATAACATAGATTTACAACATATAAAATATATTCTTATACCGATTGAATCAAGGAAGCAATGATATATTAATATGTTGAAATGACATAGCTGCTTTCTTCTCTATCAAGTGTATTATGACAAACGATTCATTTAGCAGTAGTTTGTTATCATGTACGGCTAAACTGTAAAGTTCTTCAAGATGCCAATATTTCGTAAAAAGATACCAAAAAACTCATTATAAATTAAACAGGACACGTGTCATCTGTAAAATGTATAGTTCATCAAGACAATAAACGACAGAAACACACACACACACAATGAACGGATTGAAATGAGGCACAACTGACCTGAGCCTCCACCCTGGCCTTGTCAATAAGGGTTCTTGAGTCTGCGACGAGTCCACTCATGGCACAGCCTGGCACACGCATCACAATACATTACTGCATGTATATATCATTAGTATGTTGATCTTGTATATCATTAGTAGTATATTGATCACACGTTGCTATCCTTTTCACGTCATTTACTTAACAAATAATTACTGTAACAAAATGTCTATCATCTATTTTCAGTAGTTAAGACTCTGCAATTGATAAGAATATATGTGATATAGCATGATAATAAAAGACGATAAACTGTAATATTGTATAATGAACCGGTCAGTCAATATAGGATACACATATTTACAATAAAACCAACATGTCTAACAGTGGAGATATTACTTATGCCTAACTACTCACAATTTTCATTATTCAACTTAAATACAAAATTGTGCCAGATAAAAGCTCGTAAGTTTATCAGTACACTGTATTATTACATGGTAGAACCAGCGGAGAAAAAACCGGTGATACTAAGAAAGGCAGAGATCAAGGGAGAGAGAAAGAGGAGAGACCGATATGTCTGTCAATCTCCAGTATCTTCTCAATGCTGCTTGGTTCAATGAGAGGTGAAGTGACACGCTTCTCCACAGCAAGCACCACTCCCTCGCCGGTCTGAATGCCAATGGCCGTCGAGCCAAGCTGTACACACACAGAGTGGGTAATTGTTTAAAATACAATTAGGCATTCAAAACAAATCATTGTCCGAACAAATATATACTGTATCGTAATCACTTATGTATCATGGATTTGCATGATTTAAACAACAAATAATGAGCTAAATTCAAATATATCCATTGATCTACCAAGCACATTCAAATTTACTATACAAAGGCATTTCAATTTATAATAAGTGCTGCCCTTCACTAGTGAACAGTGTCGTTTTATATAGTGAAAATAATGTTTCCCCATAAGTGAATTCCAATGCCAAAATGTTCAGCAGTTACAATCTCAATTGACAATAACAACGACACAGCAATAAGCAATCTGAATATTTTACTTGTACATCTTTTATTATTCAAGCCACATGAATTAGAATAAATATGACTCTTATAAAGTTACAAAAAGGAGACACATAATGCAAATAAAACGTTCAATCAACACAACAAACAAATAGCAAGTAAAAGCAACCTTGATGGCTTCGATGGCATACTCTACTTGAAAGAGACGACCCTCCGGCGAGAAAGTGTTCACTCCTCGATCATACTCAGAACGTGTTAAAAACATGGCGGCACTTCGATGTCGTCACAATCAATGTGATTATTCAAAATAATCTACAATAAAATTAAAATTTAGCACATTCTTTCACTCTATTATATTATAAATTTTGTGGCAGCATTACAAAATAATAAATGTGTACATCATCTGAATTTGTTAAATTTCATTCAACTGTTATCATTGATTTATTTTGTACAGGATTAGATAAACACTGGAGAAAGTGTAGGCCTATTGGATTAAAAGGCTTTGTTAAACCTTATCGAATTTTGTCATGAATACACAAACAGTTGTTTACTGAATCTACAACAAACTCAGACAGTACACACTGCTATCGAATGCCTTATTTGTTTATATTATTCTCTACAATATCTGCAGCCATGAAAAAGCACGCATCACTTCCAGCGTGCGCTTAAATTACCGTTCCCGTCCCAAGCTTCTGATATATTGGTGCACTTGTTTTCATATTCCTTTCCCTGTTGGTAATTACCTTATACTATATTTTATTACTCTGGTGACATGACACCGGCAAATACATTGGTGCGCGAAATTTCGCGATCCCATAAATATGGCTTTACGCTCACGTTTTGTCATTTGTACATACTGCAACTTTATAATTTCACAAGTATCTCTTTTAAGCTCTCCCGTTAAACATATCTGCAAACCTGAATTTTACACTTGTCCAAATTTAACCATATTTTTTACGTAAAAATACATAAACTTATAATATCGCTCGGAAAAAAGCTGTATCATGCACGACAGATTGATTACACTTTTAAATTCTAACAATCAAATTATTCTACATATTTTACTTCGGTATATTTACTAAGGATAAAATGGCAAAATGTACGTTGAATGAAAATTAAGTAAAAGGGAATAAAACGTTTTAAAAACGACAAAAAAATAATTTAGTTTTACTTACTATTCAATTTGCAATGTTTTGTAGTTTAGTTACACAGTACCGATTTCGTATAACAGATTTGTCGAAGTCTGAGAGTCTCTTTGTCACCATAACGTAATGTAACGTAACGTGTGTTATGGACGTAGGCGACCTGCCTCTATGTCCACATCAACATAGATAAATAATACATACAAACAAACTATATACATATACACATAAAATACACACATAAGCTTACTTCCAGTCTAATCTGCCTTATAATTGTAATATAACTCTTTATTCACCCACAGTTTATCAAAACTATTCTTAAAATTATTCACAGAGATGCTCGTAACAACAGTATCTGGCAATGCATTCCAAGTGTTGATGACCCATGTTGATAACATATACTTTCAAGTTAAATGTTGGCACTGACGGTGATTATATTACTGTGTTAGTATATCATATTTGTACAAAATAAACGCCGAATATTGACTAAATATGAGGTCTTCATATAGTACCAGAGTAGGTTACTATACGAAAATTATACTCTGCTACAACTTCATTTTTTTTAATTGTAAAATATTGATTATTTTTCTGATTTTAATGGTATTATAATATTATTTCAAACATTGTACGTGAATTACATGAGGGTACCGTATTTTAGTGTTGTATCAATTTAGACTGATATGATGTTTGCCTAATAACGTAGGCAACAGATTAATTACATTAGAGACTCGTCAGACTCGTCTTATGAGGGCCAATCTCATCACCACATATAGACTTGTTCATGGTTTCTTCGATATTGACCCTGATAATAAGGCCTGATTGCTTTGTAATAAAAAATTATACAATAGCAAGGAGTCACGCATTCCAAAAAATTGACAAACTTGAAATTACAACACATAGTTTGTCTAATCGAGTTGTGGACTAGAACGAACGATCTAATAATTATATTGGTGTAATTTGCTGTAATTTGTTGTCGCTCTAGTTGTAATTAGTTAATCTGTTTCTGAGCATATTAGTACATAACTTATCTGTGCTGCGATTAGTAGGCCTACATAGTTATACGTCTCGCACACTTGTATTTGTTATAAGTGGTTTCTTTGTAATGTATAATGTGTACAAATAATTCTATTGTGAAGTTTGATGAAAAAAAGATTTCTATGTGGTTAATAAGCCTACCTTTAAGGACCGATTAGATTATCATCTACGGGAAAGCTGGCCTGACATGAGCAGCGGCTCGGTCCCCGTTTTTGTGTCCTTGATAGGCTCGCCCCCAACCGTACCCAACGTTTAAGGTTGCTGTTGATGTCAGGTATAAAATCAGTTTTGAAAAATCTCTATTAAATAGGCTTACCGTGTGGGTAATATTTTCCAGAAATAATGTTATTGTTTAGCTCGCATTTTTTTTTAAAAATTAATGATTATTGTTGCCTGGTTCCATGTATGCCTGATGTTATGAACTATGTCATAGGTAGACACAGTAATCTCATTAAAGTTAATACGTAAAACATAATTGCAAATAGATCAGTTAAGTATTTCCTTACTGTGCTGTTAATGCTAAAAATGTAATTATTTATTTGCCAAGTAATTAACTTAAACATACTTTACTAAAAAAAAATTGCTGTCCTGGTCATTATGCATGTAGATTAATTGAAATGTTGTGTATCGCATCGGTATTACTTGAATTTAACAGAAAAAGCTTTATGCCAAATATATGCAGAACATTGTCATTTTCAAAGGCATACATTTGTGCTTATTAATTAGATATACTTCAAAGCACTTGTACAACAAATGTAAGTCTACGTAACTAATCTTGAATTCCTACTTCATTTGGCTTGTTGTTAATTCAAGATAATTCTTCCACCAGAGTTTGAAATTGTAATGTTTAATTACTAAAAATGGCCGTAAGGTTGACACTTCATTTGTAGAAATGGTTTCAAGTATCTTTTTGTTTGTAGGAAAGAAAGGTCACAAAAACTTGACAAGTAGTATGTTGGTTTCAGTGTGCAAATAGAAATCTATCATTTACTTTATCAGTTTTTAATACCACGAATAAACCTAATTGTTAACATTCTGGTTTTGTTACAGTCGGTCACAAAGTGCTGTATTAACATAGCCAGCATTAAAAGCTTTATTGTACTTAGTAATTAGATATATTTCAACGTCCTCGTACAGCAAATGTAGGTCTGCATAACTGATACAGGTAATTCTGCTCGTGTTGAACTATGTTGATTTAATGCAATAACCAGTATCACTTCTAGGTGAAGTTACCTAGGTGTAGTATTAGTACAAGTCTTGACAACCAGACAACAAATCTTAACTCTAAACTAATCTACACTACGCTGTAAATCTTATCATGGATTGATTATTAATCACATGTAACAGCGACAGGATCGTTTTCACTCGTAGATAATAATCGGTCTATGAGCCAATGAGCGCGCAGTCCACGACTGTTTGTTCTGCTAGCACAATGAAATGGTTTCACAAAGAACTACGCAGTTTAACACAATTTTCTTTACTTTACCCAAAACCTTCTTACTCTGTGGTCAGTTTTCAGAAAATTATCGATATCTAAAATTAGTTGTAAAGTCGTTAAGATTAATGCTAATGATCCTAATGATGTCGATTATATTTTTGTCTAAATGTAACGTACAGATCTCCTGCAAACGACAACAGATCTGTGCGTTTCTTTCATTGAAAAAATAAACCGACAACCAAACAGTTAACTATTTCAACGCTCCTGTATTTTTACTTCATACAAACCAGCAGGTTACTTTCGTCAACAAATTATCGTACCTGATTTACTACGGAAATGTCTTCACAGAACGACAGGTTTATATAATGACCAAATCAGTACAACTATAACAATCACTGCAAGTATCACAATTGTCATCACTTGATTGTCACTACTGGTCTCACTGTGTGTCTTCTGATCAAAGTGATCTTTCACTGCCTGTTCACTGTCATGTGACCAAAGTGATCTCACTGTCTGTTGACTGTCATGTGACCAAAGTGATCGCGAATGAAACTCTGCGCCGACTTTCTTCGACCTGCATTCAAAACACCAAAACAATAGAAATGTTCTCAAAAGTACTTCACTAGTAAATGTAAAAAAGAGTTTTTTTCGTAGGCGTTTCATTTTTGATCTTCTAAATGAGCAGAAAGACATACAAGCTAAGAAAGATTTCCCTTTTCTACAGCAAGGAATTTTAGTAAATTGCTAGTATTAATTAGCTAGCAATTGACTTTTCAAATAAATCCTATGCGTGTCTACATATTTGTCACACAAGTGTCAGCATGGAGACAAGCTATAGTTTTATTATTAACAAGTTCTAATTGCACTCCTAATTTGTTACCTTCAAACGAGATAAGAAATAAATTACAATACATTACACACCTGTCCGAAGCAAAATTTAGCATGTAGGAAGCCTGAAATGAAAGTATTATTAAGATACAACTTTCTGCAGCAATGTGAGTACACAACTGTCTGTGTTGGTAACTGATGCTTCATACAGACCTTCGCAGAGCTCAAGGTAGATCTTCAGATAGTACATCTGTGCTGGCAAGGGTTGTCCAGCCTCCTGTGTGCTCTACACAGATGCACACACATACACACACACACATATATGTATGCATGTACATACACTAACACACATACACACATGAAGTGATACAACGGCAATAAAAAATGTATGTGTGTGTGAATGAAATCAATATTTATAGACAGACAAGCAAAAGAGCAGACAGACAGGCAGGCAGATAGACAGGCAAGCATAGACAAACTGACAGGCAGACAGACAGACAAACAAACTGATAGGCAGACTGACAGACTGCGAGATAAACAAACTGACCGACAGACAAGAGACGGATTTACAGAAGCTACGTACAGAAATGAATGAAAAGAAACAGTACAACTTTAAATAATAAATAATAACAACAGAGAGATATAGACAAACAACAGAGAAAGAGAGAGAGAGGAAGAAAGAGAGAGAAAGAAAGAGAGAGAGAGAGACAGGGGTGTGTGTGCTAGCTACCAGTGCTAGATGTTGTAGTGCCCTATCGTGCTCTCCCCTGATGGCGTACGCTGTAGCAAGGTTGTACTTAACCACAGCGCGGGCTGGTCTCACATCAACAGGCGACCAGGGATACAACTGAACAGCTACACACACATATATACAGACAAACACACATGAACCCTTGCATACAAATACACACACATGTATGCAAATATTCAGTACCACGAAAAAAGAATACTGCCTATCATTATAACTAGCTAGCTCATAAGGGTACATGCACAAAAACCTAATTTAATCATGTATAAATAATGAAAATTTAATATTGCATGCATAAATGCACTATGACAAGACATAATATTAAAAAGAAAACAAAATGAACAGGATTTCCTCAATGTCTACCATGCGCACTGCTTTATTCTATATAAAAACATAATTGATCAAACGTTTTCAAATAAAGAAATATTAGCATCTAGGTATTTTTTAAATAAATAAATTTCAGTTTTTAAAATGTTAAACCATCAAATGTATTAATGAAAGCAGCCGTTCATCAGAACACTTCATCAATATTACCTGTCTGTAAATCAATACTTTTCCAAAACTGTCGAGTACAACAAATATTTATCTGTAAAAAAGAACATTCTCACATACCTACGTTGCAGTCTTCGTAACCGAGCATTGTACATATAGCAACTCACCTTTGGGTTCGTAAGCATCTGAAGCATCAGCGACCGACTTGTCAGTGACTGAACCCAGTGGACCACCGCCGACTGAAGTCGACTGAGAGGAGGAGGAGGAGGGAAATGCTGTGCTGACGTCAGTCACAGAGTCAGGATTGAGATGGTCAACACCTGCGCTGATCTTGTCTAGCGCGACCAGCGCCTCGGCACAGTACAGGTGTGCAAGGTACCTGCACCATAGACATACACACACTACAGGTGTGCAAAGTACCTGCACCACAAACACACTACAGCTGTGAAAGACACCTGTAGTGTGTGTGTGTACCTGTGATATAGGTGTGCAAGACACCTATATCAGAGGTACACACACACACACTACACATGTGCAATACAGGTGTGCAAGATACCTGCACCAGAGGTACACTATTTTTACACTGCACCTATGCCAAACTTTTAGGACGAATTCATGCAGCTCTATTTAATAAATGTTGCAAACACTGATATATCAAACTTTCTTTGTTGTGCCTGAATTCTGTTTATAGAGCTTAAACAGAACATAATCTGCAAGTGTATCATGAGACCTATGTGCTGCAGATAGCACGGGTCTGAGTGTGTTTATATGCACGCTTGTTTATGTAGGACTTGTATGTGAGACTTGTGAGTGTTGTGTTACCTGTGAGCTGGTGACAGCCTGTGTTACCTGTGAGCTGTGTTGTGTTACCTGTGAGCTGTGTTGTGTTACCTGTGAGCTGGTGACAGCCTGTGTTGTGTTATACCTGTGCGCTGGTGACAGCCTGTGTTGTGTTATACCTGTGCGCTGGTGACAGCCTGTGTTGTGTTATACCTGTGAGCTGGTGACAGCCTGTGTTGTGTTATACCTGTGAGCTGGTGACAGCCTATGTTGTGTTATACCTGTGCGCTGGTGACAGCCTGTGTTGTGTTATACCTGTGCGCTGGTGACAGCCTGTGTTGTGTT
>JAQFZK010000110.1:0-13724 GCA_034695905.1 Fridericia nemoralis | reverse complement strand
GACATCAATGACAACAAGCGCGCTGTACGAAGATTGCGTACGGCTTGCGAACGGGCGAAGCGTACGTTGTCAACGGCAACCCAGGCAAACATCGAGATTGATTCGCTTCACGAGGGAGTCGACTTCTACACGTCGATCACTCGCGCCAGGTTTGAGGAGCTGAACGCTGATCTGTTCCGTGGGACCCTGGAGCCGGTGGAGAAGGCTTTGAGAGACTCTAAGCTGGACAAGGGAGGAGTCCACGACATTGTTCTCGTTGGTATGTGTTGTTTTGCTTCGTTGTTTCCGTCTACTTTTGTAATTAATTTAATTTGACTTATTTTTTTCTTTGTCTCCACTTGACCTTTTTTACAATTTTATATCTTGTAATATAAAATAAATTATTTAGAAAGTTTTTAATTTGTCATCTATTGTTGATATTTTGACTTTGATTTTATGATATTTACGTTTCATATATTTGATAATTTGTTTTGTTTTATATATTTGATAATTTTTAGACTGGTTTAACTGATTTTATACTTGTTTTAGGTTTTTTCAAGTAGTTTAATAATTTTATTTTTTTTATTTTTGATTAATTTTTAATAAATACCGGTAAATGTCAGTTGTAGATGAGTTGTATATCTATATTGTTTGTTACTCGAGAGAGTATATGGTATTGTTGTTTATGTGTGTCAGGTGGCAGCACACGTATTCCCAAGGTTCAGAAGCTGCTACAGGATTTCTTCAACGGTCGTGAACTGAACAAGTCCATCAACCCCGACGAGGCCGTCGCGTACGGAGCAGGTATGCATCACACTGATTTTTGTGCTACTGACGTTGATTTGCCTTTTGTGTTGAAAATGTTTTGCAAATCGTACAAGCGTAATGTATCGTTTAGTAATTGATGGGACAGTAGATGGTTTGCAGCTTGAGTGGTATAGGAAAAAATTGTTATGCTGCTTGGTGGTGCGTTGAATTTGTTTAGTTGTGATGAATGTTTTACTTTGCTTCAATAATTGCTAACGTTGATGAATGGCATCTGATGAATTTACTCGGACAATCAATATAGAGCACATGTACATAAATAAAGCAATGTTGTAGTTTGTCAAATTTATGATTGGTAAAATTGTTTATGCTGTTTATTGCTCAAGTTGTACGAGTAGGGCTATTGTTATGTATTATGTATGCTAAAGTTGTATATTTTGTTTTGTTAAAGTTGTGTATTGTATGTTGTGCATTGTTTATATTGTGTACACTGTGTTGTATATTGCTCAAATTGTGTATGGTGTGTGTGGTGCGCTAATGTTCGGTGTTGTATGTGTTCTGTTTATGTAGTACTAAGTTGTGTTTGTGATGTACTAAACGTGTGCTTGTTGTATCGTATCAAACAGCTGTCCAGGCAGCCATCCTGCACGGAGACAAGTCGGAGGCGGTGCAGGACCTTCTCTTGCTCGACGTCGCCCCTCTGTCTCTGGGCATTGAGACGGCCGGCGGTGTCATGACGTCCCTCGTCAAGCGCAACACAACCATTCCAACCAAACAGACGCAGACATTCACCACCTACTCAGACAACCAGCCGGGGGTCCTCATCCAGGTGTTTGAGGGAGAGAGGGCAATGACCAAGGACAACAATCTGCTGGGCAAGTTTGAGCTGACCGGGATCCCTCCGGCGCCACGCGGTGTGCCCCAGATTGAGGTGACGTTTGACATCGACGCCAACGGTATCATGCACGTGTCGGCGGTGGACAAGAGCACTGGGCGCGAGAACAAGATTACCATCACCAACGACAAGGGTACGAGACTCTATGAGAGTTCTCTATCTTCATTCAACTTTGTACAGATTTCTTATTTCCAATTTGTTATTTTCCGTGTTGTTTTCTTGTCTTGATAAGTAAACAGGATTGAATGTATTCCTGGAAGAATCTCCAGATTATAATTATCTTATTCCTAGTGGTCCTTTTTAGAAAGTGAAATACATGGCTGCCAAAAAAATCATCACTGGTTTTTTCTTCTTTTTCTGTGATGATGTTCTGTTGTGTAATGCATCCAACAGCAATGTAATATATATTGTACATGTTTGGTGATTTTAATTGTAAAAAAATATGCTGGTTTGTTGTAAAGTTAAAGGAACAATGTCCGATTAGTTTCTTGAACCTTAATAAATTATCTCAGTAAAATGTATATAATTTGTTAGCAAGTCATTATATCTACTACTGTGAACCTGTATGATACAGTTGGCTTGTACAATTGGATAAGACCAGCTCGAGTGCAATGATTAGCCACAATGTGAACTTGCGTCACTTTGGAGTATCTCCAAGTATGGGATCAACACGTGTGTATACGTTGTGGTGTGTGCAGGTCGTCTGAGCAAGGAGGACATAGAGAAGATGGTTCGTGACGCGGAGAAGTTCAAGGATGAGGATGACAAGCAGAAGGATCGCATCTCCGCCAAGAACGCGCTGGAGAGCTACGCGTTCAACATGAAGGCGACGATGGAGGATGAGAAGCTGAAGGATAAGATCTCTGAGGAGGATAAGCAGAAGGTGATGGACAAGTGCAACGAGTGCATCCGTTGGATCGACAGCAATCAGGTACATGCGTGTGTGTGTTGGTGTGTGTTTGTTGGTATGTAAGTGTTGATGTGAGTTAGTGCTTGTGTGAGTGTGTGTTTGTTCTTGTGTGTGCTTGTGTGAGTGTGTGTTTGTTCTTGTGTGTGGATATGCTTTTGTGTGTGTTGGTGCGTTTTTGTTTGTTTGTGTGTGTTGGTGCGTTTTTATTTTTTCATTGCAAACTTGCTTCATCGTGTGTATCGGAATTGTGTTCTTAAAGCTTCATGACTGACTTTAACATGAACATGAAAGAAGCTGACTTTAACGTGAACATGAAAGAAGCGTTACTTTTTCATACTTTGTTGATGGAAACTATTAGTTGCAGAGTTAACAGTGTCTGTTGGATGTATTGTACAATGCGGTTTCTCTGTTGATTAGTTTTGCACAATATTGTAACAGATAGAATTTGTATTAATTCTGTGAAATTTGTATTAATTCTGTGAAAAATTACTTGTCCATTTTGTGGATTACTTGCTCCCTGTTACTTCAAAGTTTAGCTGTTTCAATTTTCGGCATTGTGGCATTGATGCTTTGTAATGGGTTTTGTGATTGCTTTTTATTGATAAACTAGACTGATATAGCTGTTGTTCAAGATGTGTTTTTCTGTGTGATGAATGTGTTGTGAATGTATAATGTGTTGTGAATGTAGTAACACATGAATGTGCTGCGTGTGTGTATGTACAGTTGGCCGAGAAGGACGAGTTTGACCATCAGCTGAAGGACCTGGAGAAGGTCTGCATGCCCATCGTCACCAAGCTCTACCAGGGAGCCGGTGGTGGTATGCCCGAGGGAGGCATGCCCGGTGGATTCCCAGGAGCTGGAGGAGCCGGGGGTGCTGGAGGTGCCGGGGCCGGCAAGGGGGGCAGTGGCCCCACCATCGAGGAGGTTGACTAAATGCTACTCTGAGGCTAGACCAGCCAGATGGTTGATCCATTCCCATCGGTCTGGGTGACGTCACTTTGAAACAACAACTGTTACTGGACTTGTTGCACCATGCATGCACAACGATGACAAAGTCGTGCAACAGTGTGCGTGTGTGCCTGCGACTAGTTTCATCTAAGAAAATGTTGACAGTTTTTGTGCTAGTTAAATTTTTTACTACTTTCATTTTGTACCGACTTTTTTATTATTAATTAGATGATAAACAGGGTGTTGTATTTCATTACGTGTATTTCTGTATCAGCTGAAGAAAAGTGTGTAGTTTCAACAGTGTGATGCTTTGGACGTTGATGATTACACCAAATTCACTTGTGTTGCAGTTGATTGCTAGTCTCTTGTTTACTGGCTGTATTTTGGTAGTTGAGCACGGACCAAAGTTTGCTGTTTAATTAAAGTCTGATAATTCTGATGGATATCGGTTTGTAGTTAATTGAAATTCCTTGCTGCCAGTGTGTGAAAATTGATTCAGTTTTTGTTGTGAGACAGTTGAATGTCCAGTTGAAATAAAAAGTGCGTCACATTAAACTGGTGTTGAGTGTTTTGATACTGCGAGTCCTATGATCATGTGGAGTCCTATGACCATGTTGTTGCGTCTTGTTACAATTGAACTAGTTTGAGTGAGATGGATATTTGGAGTGAGAAAGGATGGGCTTGGTGTGGTTTCAGTTGATGGTAACTATAACTAAGTTACCAAATAACGAGACCAGTGTTGATTAAGTAACTATAACTAGAAAGTAATTTATAACTTGAATTGCACTGGCAGCAATGCATAATGACTTGCTGTCAGGAGTTCAAAAGGGAATTTATAATGGAGAAATTTTTATTAAAAAAACTTTGGCTTGTTGTTTTTAGATGTAAAAATTGCTTCCTGCTCGGCGTTTTTAAAAATCTCTACATTGAGCTCTACAATTTAAGGCTGATAAATGTGCTAGCACTTGCCGATGACGCAAGATCTAGAAGACAATTCAAATAAAATAAGGTGTGCTGAGGTGACATTTATACTTGGAGAGGACCTGAATGCAAGTAGGGACCAAGGAACGTCGTGGAAGATGAACATCGTAGATCCTAGATACTTGGCTTGTTCGTGCCAGAGGGGCGGGGCTTTTGATTCAAAGTTTTCTTGGTTGATTTTGGCTATAGGGCTGATGTGTATAGCAGTTAAACATTATTTTCACTGTTCCACTAGTCTTGTAAAGGGCACAAAGTTGTGAAGTGGATGGTTCTAGCCAAAATGTAATGACTTTTTTCAAAAACACAAAATTAAATCTACAATCTCTGAATAAATTGGTAGTGCACACAATATTAAACCTACAATTTACAAGCCTATAATGTGCCAATTATCAATATTTTTGTTATAGTTTAAAAAGTAACCAAAATGTTTGATATTAGATTGTATATATCATTTTTGAACAAATTACAAAAACGACTTGTTTAAGAGAAAAATTGTGTATAAAATTAACCTGTTTTGATTCGTTAGACAAATAACTTTGTCAAAAAGCAGTGTAAAAACAGGTTGATAGATTTTAAAGTGAAGCAAAACGGATAGATTGATTTCGATGCAGATTGTTGAAAAGCAATCAATCAAACTTTGAACTACAATCTGGCAAGAATTACTAAGTTAAAGTGCACCAACACAGTAAGCTATGTAAGGTACTATGTCACTTTGTCGACGGTAATTTTATCGAAAAACCCTAACTTAAACCTTAACCCTAATTCTATCTCTAACCTTAACAGGCGAACACTCAACCTCATTAACCCTAACCCTAAAATGCTTTGTCGATAAAGTGAACGCGCACGGCGATGTAATAAATATAGAACTAACATGACATTTTTTAATAGGGATGTAAGTATTATTGGGCGACTTCTCGTTAGTCCGAGTTCTCCTTAGTCTCTCGCTTGTGTCCGACAGACGCACTGACAGAGCTTTGAGAAAGCAAATGTCGTCATAGACGGGGACAGACAACTGAGAAAACTTGTCAGTATTGTGTAGCAATGCTCAATTACCAAACGCTAATGTACTGTATGTTTTGAAATCCTTCAAGGCATTTTTCCATCTTGTCGAGTTTCTCTGACAAGGCTGATGACGCAAAGACAATTGCGCAACACTACTAAATAGTAAATACTAGCAATGTTTGCCAGTGACAATACTTTATATAGTTGACAATAATTTATTAAAAAATAGAAATAGTTGGGTAATTTATTTGATTGCATTTGATTGCAAAACGGGACTAAACTAAAACTAGAATTTTTAAGCCAAAACTTTCATCAACCTTGAGCAGAAATCAAACCGAACCGAACCTGGTGACAATGGTCATTCCTGTTGTTTTGGAGGTAAAGGGTTAAATTCACAGCTTACAAAACTATGATTTAGAACTATTTGTTGATGTTTGTTAGTAAGATTAGAGGTTATCCATAAAGTAACACGCTCAAATTACATTTCACATCCTAGCTCATATTGCAAATTTACCTCCCGGTGACATCAGATTATAAAGATCCAGAAAACTTATGGATCCATGCCCCTCTTCTTCTTGCACATCTGTACTTTATAGATTGCTGTTTTCCAACATTCAATGAGTTACTCAAATTAACTTGAAAACTATAATTAAATCTAAACCTTTCATTTACTTATCTAATTCTTAGTTTGCAAGTAGCTGTGATCGACCACAACAGACAAATACAATGTATAACAATTTGTACTCTGTGATCTTGTGTCTGAGCTTGCTTGTTGTGAGCTAAATCAAATTCATAATAGGCCTACTTTAAATATGTTTGTTAAACAATTTTTTTACGCAAAAGGCCAGTGGTAAAAAATACGCGTCCTACAGCAAATGTACACCACAGGGGACATAAAATAGTGATTAAGTTAATGCAATTAATACAATAAATTAATTTTTTAAAGTACTGCAGTAACGTACGACGTTACGGTACACACGTTCACAAGTTACAATACAGTTACGGGACATAATATTCACCTGTACACTACTGTTTGCCCCGTTCAAAAATGAACACTTAAGACAACAAAGAAGCAGTCAATCTCAACAAGTGAAGTGTGTGAGTGTTGCTGGAATTTAGAGACGCATTTCATAACAAAGATGATTAGCCTCTGATATGTATTTAAACGTATTCAAATAAATGCAATTGTGCCACTACGTGGAGCATTTACATTGCAATCATGGACAAACAACATATTGCTTTTTACTCCCAACTATGTAAGCCGTACAAGTAAAGTGCTTTGGCGTCTTCTAAAGAATATTGCCTGAGCACTGATCTAATCTATTCCTCCGCTACAGTCTGACGCCAGCTTAACTGATAACTGCAAGTTTCACAGAGACGGATCGTAGCCTCGTGCATGCATGTCAGTTTACTTTCATAGCTGCCACCTAGTACCATTAGTGCCACCTACTACCAAATTCAGTGGTTCGGTGAACAGAGGCAAAATTGTAAACAAGAATATAAAGTATGCAGTAGTGAATTACAATTATTGATCCTACATTGGCATGGTCTGTATGCAATCTAACTTTTCCACACACACCAGCGCATACACGCCAGCACACACACGCAGGCATGCACATATAAACACGTATACTGTTGTAACCCGATCGTACAGTGAAACTAACCTGGAATATATTGTACATGTAAATGCAGAAAGGTCTAATTCATGAATAATTTGTTTGAATTGCCAAAAAAAAAAAAAAATTAAAATTAATTCAAAAAAGTGCCCAATGCGTGAGGTAACATTTCTATATTTGCTATAGTTGTTACATAATTTATTATTATTATTGTTAATATTAATAATAAAATTATTCACAGTATGATATAGTACTCATTAAATAACTTTTTGTTATTAATATTACATTAATAATTTAATAGTATCAGTGAAATACAAGACATGCAAGACCAGATGCGTTTTTTAAACGATTTATTTCATCCATCGATATTTATACATGCCACAAAACAGTTGAACAATTCACAAGCACATTACTAGCAGCTTGCAGCTATCATACAAGCCATCTGATCGATGAAATACATGCGATGAAATACATGCGCTACAACGGTATACACAATACAAGCTGAATGAGGAACAGTGAATTGGATTTAATATCTATAGAACAAAGTTCATTCGGTGCCTATCTAAACAGGGCTGGTTATAATTAATCAACTTTTAGTACTTACTGTACTACAAGAATTAGGCATTTTTGCAAAAGACTATCTGTTTAATAAGCCTAAAAGGAACTGTTGACTTTTTCTGAATAAACTGGGGCCATAAACAATGATTTAATTAGATAATTTTGTGTAATTTTAAAAGAGTCCATCAAATAAATTTATAGGAATTAAATTTTTAAGCAACTGTTTTCTATTTAGAATTTTGTTCATTACAACAGAATTTAAATATTTACATTGGTATCCACTACCAACAAAACAATGACAAATATTTATTTCTGAAAGTGTACGTTATAACAAAAGAGAACTGATCTCTCTAATTAATTTTATGTATCTAGTTCTCGCTGTTTTCTATTACAAATGGCAACAATGAAAGCACAAAATACATTACTGTGTAATCCAAAACATCGCATTTTGTGCCACATCCACAAAAACGACAGCTATTAGATTATATATCGGACATATATACACGCACGGGTATATAACGGGTTTCAACTATTCCCGATATTTGTCAATTCAATGAAAAATAATTTCAGAAGTAAAATAGCAGAAAAGTAGCCGTGGTCTTGTTGTAGTTCCAGATATAAATTGTAAAAAGCACAACGAGACAACCTATTAATGACCAATCATTTAAATAAGCTTTTTTTTACAATATTACAGCAAAAGCACTGAGTTGCTTCATCGATCATGCAAATATTACAATATTCACACTATGCAAATTAAACGTAGTAACCGTTTGTCAGATATTGAACTGCTCCTCGCTTTAAGAGATCGCCATAAAACGTTCACAGCCTATCATCTATTACAATGCCAAGGGGTATGATGCATAAATTAGTAGCAGCTAACATGAGAAAGCTAGGCCAACATTTAACGATTTCATTTTAGAAATAACCTCTTATAAAACAATTCGTAGCAATTCCGAATAATATGAAACTCAAGAATGAATTAATAAAATATTTCAGCAAAGGCATACAGGCTGCCCTGATCTTGACCCATTTAAAGCAATTCTATTGCAAGTTTTATTCCCTTTTCCCCTATTCAAGTAAACAAAATGGGACAATTTTTTTGTTACAAATCACAATGTTCTCAACAAAGTTCAGCACGACGCTGTATAATACATGCAAATCATACAACAATTGCTATGTATATATATACATACATAAGTACAGTATGTATTTATGCCTTTGTTTGGGTGTTCCTTTATGCGCCTGGAAACGTATACACAATGCATGCTATGCTTAATTATTCATACACATGTATGGGAGTGTATTAACATTTCTGACGAGGTGTACTACAGAAAGCAACGAACGTCCACTTAAACATACACAACAGTATCACGCACACAGAAAACAGTCGAATGGAACATTGACATTTCAGTCAAACACTTTTAAACACAGCCAAAACAAATACACAAATCTGTACAGCTGTCCTAATTATATAGGAACCACGTTGATGAAAAAAAGAAAGCGTCAAGAACCCATTGATGATAAATACTACAGTAATCCTTACATCATCAGGCTTACGCCCCTATACAGTCTCTGGGTCAGCGGGGGGATCGAGAATAAGTCCAACGGGACTGGATTTTCGATAGCCAGGATCTTAAAATACAGGACAGACTAGAAAATTGCAAACTCATAATAGCTTTTAGAATATTACAAGGTGAAAATATAAAGGTTGATTACACCATGAGGACCGGGAAGGAATGGTGGGGGGGGGGGGCGCACCTCTATGCCTCCCATCCTGAATCTACCCCAGACTACTATGTGTGAATTAGTGATGCAGCATTTACTAACTGAAGTAGTTGAGATCGCAACGGTAGGGAGAGCACCAATGATTATAGAAGACACAATTTACTCTACTCTCTCTAAGTGAATACTGAGACAGTAAAGATCTTAGACCAACAAGGCAGATTATGCTTCATACACCAACAAGACTTCTGTAATTTACATTACAAAGAATAAACTGTCGTATTATAATCTACCAAAACGTGAAGAGACATGTGAATCTAATTATTACCAACTGCAATAACATCGTCGCATTGCTATTTCACAAATAACAACTTTTCAAAGCAAAAGTTGTTTTGAACAAACCCCCCCTCCTCTCCAATTTCTGCAAAATGCATTTATTTTTATTGAAATTAATTTCATCCACATTCAAACATCAAAACGTTTGATTCAATCATATATAACTTTATGGAAATCAACATTTTTATAATATGAACAATTGAACATTTAAGAAACTAATCGGTAGAATTAGTCGATCAATTTAGTATAAAAGTGTGTCGGCATCAATTCAATCAAATCAAATGTAATTAACACAAGCGTCTGTGCGACATTATTTTATCAATTTTTAAGCAATCCTCCTTCCCCACTCTCATAAGCACCAACCCTAAACTCTCAAACAAACAATATCCTCGACTCTCAAACAACTGCCTCAACTATCAAGCAATACCAAACATTAAAACAACGCCCCGCAACTGTCAATTAACTTCTAAAACATTACCACAACCCTAACCCTAACTCAACATCACCCCACGATTAGTTAGTAGGACAGCATGAGATTTTACAAATTGGTCAGTATGCTGTTTTTTGATGCATCATTTAAAAATATATCATACCTTTCACTGAAATTCATTCACCATATTATAATTATTTAATCAATAAAAAGGAATTATTCAATGAAGTGATATATTCACACAGAACAAAATGTCAAGTAATTCATACTCAACTGCAAAGTGTAGGAATGATGCCGTATCGGCTTCATTTTTGTCACAAGTATGTTTTTGATATTACAGTTAAAAGACAGAAAACATTTCAAACCCTTCTATCATTATAACAATTTTTACTGTAATGAATATACTATAGACAAGAATTAGCTTTTTACCTATTCTCAGTTACTAAGAAACGGCTAGATAAGGTATAGTTTCTACGACCTCATGAAAGTACATGAGAGTATGCAGAACATTTAAAAAATTATGAATATCATACAGATCAGAAATAATGTTTACACGTTTCTTGGTTATTAGAAAATGGCTAACTGGATACAGTAGTCTTTGATAGCAGGAGTCTAAAGCAGAGCTAAAATAAAACAGAATTGTTAAATTATCCGAGGCATAGTAGTAGTAATTCGCATTATTCTTGTCATACATTCATATAAATTCCAAGCTGCGCTTAGAATCAGGCAGATATAAATGCAAACTCTGTAGACGATTTGTGTCGCTTTATTTTGTCCACTCACAATGACGGATAGGTTGAAAGCAAAAGGACAAAATGCATACACAAACAACCACGGTCTCCACAAAAATCTCACATTTTCACTAAATCTTAAAACTAAATAAAAATACGTCACAGAAACTTAGAAGCACTGCCAAAAATAATCACCGTTCTTCTTATCCTAACATCGCTCTACAGCATTTCCGCCGATGTTCTCGTAATAACATGTAAACGATAACAATCTATCAGCGTGAGACCGACGGAATTGTGATCTGCCTCCTAGTGAATGTCAATGACAAATACAAAGCATGATTCAGCATCATTGAATACAATCAATGAAAGCTGTTTCTACTCTCAACAACTCTCTCCTCCGCGTACAGTCAGCCGCAATACAACGAAATGGCTGAAAATGAAACAAAAAACTACAAAATGAAAGGAATAAACAAACAGAAAAACGAACATTATTGCGTAGAATTCTGGTTGAAACGAGCATGAAAGTTCTGCATATTGCTCAAACTAAAGCCGTGTTAATAATAGGACCTTGTTGGATTTTTTCTACACTGTAACAATAATTAAGCATTTTTACTCTCACTAAACACAATTTTTCATTACTAGTATCAAATAAAACTAACCAATTATTTCGAATAGAATAATGCACAAAATAAGCGAAAAGCATGACAAAACCATTTAAAAAAAACTCTACCTAAGCGACATTTCTAAAACAACAACATACATTTTCTTTAGCGTTTGAGGTTATCTTAAAGATTTACAAAATTTCTCTATACATAAGATGATAGATAATATTAGCAATCCATTTCAATGGTTCCATTAGATAATTATTCTAGAATTTTTCTAATTTTAGTTAGACAAATAGTACCTTATGACTAAACTTTCAGAAATTTTGTAATATTTAATTATGTATAAACGAGAAATAAATTACGTAAAACATAAATGATAACGGCAAAACTTGCACTGGTTTCGTGCAACCAGTCTCTTCTCATTGCACTTTCTCTCACACGTTCCACACAGACTCCAATGATCTTACATTAAATAAACGCAGCGCGAGAGAGAAAAGAACAAGAAACAAGATAGATATGTACACATACTGACGTCTTCACCAGACTTGGAAACAAATGGAAAAAAGAGGAAAAAACTAAACAGAAGAAGAAAAACACCGCTTTTAACATCATCATCATCACCAGCCAATCAGCTGCGAGTGTTCTACAACACGCAGCTTTCTGATTCGTCCACACCAAACAGCTTTCTGATTCGTCAACACTCGACGCAAAAACGTTGTCACATGAATTCCTATTTATTTTCCGCTTAAAACAACAACAGTAGTACGGTAGCATCAATAATAATAATAATATTTATCAATAACACTTTTTTAATTATGCAACGCCGCTACGATCAATCAAATTGAGCCAGAGTTAGTTAGTCTACCAATCGTTTTGCACCGTCGAGGTGGGGGAAGATGATTCTCCCCTGTCCAATGGCATCACTCCGTCGTGAGAGCAGCGCGACCAACGATTGGACCTTTCCCAGCCAATGGCAGACTTGAGATTGGCTGCAGGGGTGGGATCTGTTGCTGAGGGGGAGATGTCGGTGGGAGGGGTCTGTGAAGGCTGCTGTGATTGGTTGGCTAGCTGTTCTTTGTGACGCTGGGCCATCTGGGCGTAGCTGAGCTTCACCGGTGACATCTGGTGAGTGCGAGTAAATAAAACAACAATCAACTGTCAAGTAACAATTTCCACAGCGCCAAGACAATGTATAAGAATTATAACTATTTACTTGAACGAAAACCGCAAATCCTACTTTTGATTTTGAAAATCAAATAATAATTAGCCTATCTATACAATAACTAACCGTAAGTAATAATATATTTATTTAAGGTCAATAGCAAGACAACAATTGGATCAAAATCAATTTTACAAAGTCGAAAATAGGTATGTGGAAAACTGATTTTAATATCCCTATAACCATTAGTTAAAGAGAGGAGGAGTTTTAACTCACCCTCACATATAATGAGGGTATAGTTAGCTCAGTTGGTTAAACACTCGCTCTGCATGCAAGGGGTCTAGGTTCGACTCTCGACCCGGCGGAATTTTCTTCGTAAGCTATTAGGAAGGCAGGTTTGTTTACCCTCTGTCCACCAAAGCAGTCAACTTGGCAGTAGGAGGCATACTACGAAGGTAAACCGACGTGTTCAAACGAGGAACAAGTTGCGTCTCAGTGAACCTAGCAGTTAGGCTGACATCAAGCTGAAGGGATGAGGAGGAGATCAGTGTAATCTTCTAAGTACAAGATGCCGAACACCTTACATTTATACAAATTGGACAATTTGATATCTATTTAGTTGTTCATGATTTCATACTCACAATACACAGGAAATTAAGCAGGAACGTTATAACTAGAACACTGTTCTATTTAATCTAATTTAATTTAGTTAGTTAACTCTTTTCGTTCTCTTCTTCATTTCTTTTTTTCATACGTGTAGTTGCTGCGACATGTTATGTGCATTTGTAATATGCTGATAAATAATCAACTATTACAAGAATCAACAAAATTTAATGCCTAGAAATTTATATACAAAGCAAAGGCAACTAAATACATCAAATGACACAAAAAAAACAATAAAATAATTAAATCTAATGACACAGACATACAATATTTTGACAACGAGTTAGGATTGCGAGCGTATGACAAAATACTTGACAATTAATTAGATATTATTAAAGCGACAGTTAATTCATCATCAACGTTTTACGTCCGTTTTCCATGCTTGCACGGGTTAGACGTTTTCCCAAACAACTTCCTTCTCCAG
>JAQFZK010000109.1:0-13783 GCA_034695905.1 Fridericia nemoralis | reverse complement strand
GCCATGGACATGCCGTGGCTCAACTCATCTGGAGGAGGCTCTATAACATGTGAGTTTACAAAGATCTGAGTTTAGTCTTTATATTATTGATTCATCATATGATCTGCAATGATGACGAACCGTTGACACTGTCCTGTATGCGTTGTGCGTCCCTCTGGTCCCACTCTTCTCTCGTCGCCTTTTCTGCCTCCCGCCCACCAACAGCCCTACACAGCACCAGGCAGGATTATAATGCGCAACCAAGATAAGACATAAACACTTTGTAATCGCCTGCACGACACACCAGTGGCGCCACGACGTTTTACCAGTGGGAGGGGGGGGGGGGTAGGAAGATTCCAATATGAAATCTGTTTCTCTCTTGTTAAATTTGGTGACGAGTGAGGATCGGTGACGGTTGTCAAAAATTTAGATTTACCTGACGAGCAGGCTTTGCCTGCACCCATGCCTCCTCCTCACAGCAAAACTTATTGGGGACACAATACAGTGCTATCCCGGCATGGTTCTGAGTGCGGGGACATTGTCCCACCCTGACGCACCTGCTGTGGTCCACCTGCGATGCACTTATTTGATTAAAAGCAATACTATGTATGTATGTATGTAGCATTTCTTTACTGCGCCTGATGTGTCTGCCCCTGACAATCGTAGGTGCACAATACTATCCTAATCAGTTAGCAACAACAACACACATATATATATCCAAGTATGGTACTGTATATACATTATTATGTCCCAGTTTGGTCTGCACTGTTGACGTCACACCGTACAAGACTTATTTGGCTTAGCCGAAGCATGGATATTACTCCATAAATTAGCTTATTTTGAGTTTTCATCTGTCATGCAGAATTTGTAGGACAAATTACGATTTAAATGTAACGCTTGGGTTTCTATTTGAACTGTTTCTATTAAAAGTTCATTGGCTGCCTGAATATTACATAGGCTTTTCTCATCACTAAAAAGCTAAGTTTTGTACAAGTAAAATCTTCAAAACAGATCAATTGAGAATAGGTCACAATATGCTTTAAAATCACACCTAATTTATTAGTTAATAATATTTATACTCGTTTAAAAACTTATTAGTATAAACTTTATCAACTTCATTGAAAAGTCACAGCTGTAGTTAATTACCAGGCTTCGACCATGGCACGTTCCTTGGGAAACACCGGCCGGTCGTCGAGATGCTGAAGATTCTTCTACAAATACAATTCTACAATATACTGCATTGCAATCAAAATGATTATTTTTCTCCTGCATCAGCAATTACCTTATTTATATCTATCTATAATAACACGAAAAGTGTTGCACGCGTTAAGAAATAAATCAAAACTTTCATTTAAACTCATCCTTAGTAGTTTCTCAAATTGAACTGTTTTAGAAAAGCTGCAGAAAGATTAATGTAACGAAATAGCGGCTATGTCTGATATTAATTGTATGGCAAATTGTAAATACACCAACAGAAATGCTTTAAAGCTAATAAACTTAAATAATATAACAGTTAACTAAACTCTTTCTAACGTAATTCATGTAAGGTAAACAGTTAATTTTTAAAAGGATTTGTAAAATTATAACATGTAATGCCTAACACAGAATGGCAGATGTTTAATGGTGTTAAAGGACAAGGGATATTAATGAATATCCCAGATGTTCCCAAGAAGATCACTAAGAATTGAAAGATATTCATTTCAACTTTGGGATGAAGTTATTAATTGTTTGTTCTGAATTAACTATACTCTGTGAAAATTTACTGACTATATTAGAAATGACTGTCTTGCGATAGTCCTGTATTTTCCTGATGACGGGATTCCCCATCAGATTCAACACACGCTGTATTGTCAACAACACAAACAATGCAGTAGAGAATTTAAAAATTACTTGTACATTATTTAAATAATGTTATAGTAGTGATATAAATCAGTTATTGCGCAGTTAAACCAATGCGAAACAGCTATATTTTAAAAACACTGATAATACAGCAGTTTGAATACATAGTGATTGAAGATAATAAAATAAGTCAATGTAAAAACTTCAGTACCATAGTCATCAGGTCAATTGTGCTATTCTCTTAAAAGAACATAATATATAAAAACCTTCAGTAGTCATAATGACAAATGTGCTATTCTATTAAAAGATTAAACATTACTCAAAAAAACGTGCAATGTAAGGACTTGCCTAGCAGATGCAGGAAGCATAATATCAAACTATTGATTGAATGATTGCTGGCCCAGTGCTGGGGTTTAACGGCCCATCAGCAGTCACAAAAGAGGCTATATTGTGCCCAGTGCCTAAAGTAAGGGAGGTCCGGCCCCTCACCTCACCCCCCTCCAAAACGTATTGCTTGGGCCCCCCTCCTCTCTCAAATTTATGGTACTTTTAATATTAAGGGTCTCCCTCCTCTTCAAAACTGTATTTTGGGACCCTCCCTCCTCACTTTGGGCCTCCCTTCTCATTCGGTTTAATTTAATCACTGATTGTGCCAACAACTAAAAACAAAATCATAAAAGTTAGCGTAATGCCGAAAACCAACGAGTGACTTCATATCTCTGAACACGTCGACGATGAGCGGATCGTCGATCTGATTGTGAGACAGGTCGAGTATGCCGAGATGCTCGCAGTCCGTCAGATGTCTGACGTCATCGTAGCTCTTCAACTTGTTGTGAGACATCAGCAGAGAGTGCAACACGGGCAGGCATGCTGCACAATACACACACACACACACACACATACACACACACACACACACACACACACACAAATACACTCACACAAATACACACGCACAGATACTGTTCTTGGTTTGCAAGTGTAATATCCTCTTGACCTCACCGTACCTGTTTTTAACTTTGCAGACAATTGTCAATAGGGATTTACAATTTAGATAGTGATCTGCAGTGGCATTTTATGCCACTGCAGCACTAACTTCAAAATAAAGAACGATTGACGTAACTAAGGCCTTATTAGCCTATGAGATAGAGGCATACATGAGAGCTTACCAGGACAGTATCCTGATTGTATGAATCCTTCGAAGTAGGCAAACAGTAATCTCTCTTCACTATCGGACCATGGTAAGAAGACTCTTTTTTTTCCTGCTATCAACAAATCAATAAATATATACAGTTCAATTTATATTTATTTCAAAAAATATTGATGGCACAAAAGCAAACAAAAATAAAAATACATGGGTATTATATTTTTGTCTTGTATAATTAATAATCAACTCTTAAATAACAAAATAAAAACACCACCACTACAACACATTACGAAATATCTTTGTTACGTTTTCGAAAATTGTAAATAGCCTCGTTTTGAAAGTTATACATCAGTTTCTGTAAACGTTCGATGAATGATACAGAAAAATCGTATTTAACACTTTCTGGCATTATCTGTTATAGTTCTTATTCAATGCCTTACACCATTTCAATTTGATCTATACAAATTATGTCATTCACTGACATTGCCTAATTCAAGGAAGCGCAGAAAACATGCTTCTAATGTCCTTTTATCAAGAACCATACTGTTAAAGTTGATAAAGTAACTTTTTTTAGTTTTAAAAATATTAAGAATGTAGTCGCTAGTAACAGTGCCATCTGAACAACGAAAAGGCTATACCAATAACTCCAGCCGTAGTCTTAGTAGGTTGTGCCTTACATTGCAATACGACGTCATTCGTTGGCTGGCAATCTACACAAATGAATTTTCATCAATATATAAATAATAATTAGTATACATATTTGATTGACAACAATTAGTTTCTGATTAACTTCAAAAATATATTTAATTACTTAATAAGCAAAAATTAAGATAATTGAATCTTGCTAACTATCACTATTTTTGACCGAGGTCAATAAATAATTACAATAAATGTAAACGTTTATAAATAATGTAGCCAGCATTAAGAGTATAATTTATTTTAGTTAAAGACTGAACTTTGACTTTGACTTTTGACTTTGCAAGTAACTAAACTAGAAAATAAATTTACGTTTTTATTTTATTTGTATAATTGATATACATATGATGTAAGTGTTTTTGTATATTGAGGAACGTTACTTTAGAAAATGAAACAAACTACCAAAGATTCATAATAACAGAACAATAACAATCTGAACAAATATAATTATAATGCACACCTGGCTTCATTGCGCTGAATATTTTGTCAGAGCTTGGCACGACGTTGTTGTTCTGGAAATGTTCTGCAGAGAACATAATTTTAAAATGAGAAAATGTTTATGTGACGTCACGCTTTGGGTTCATCCCCCCCCTCTATGAAATACGTCGTAATCGCCGACCCCTAATCCTGTGACATCAAATTGCTGCCGACCCCCCCCCCACCCCTTCCCATTTAATACATTATTTCTCGAGCAGCAATTTAAGACGGGTGTTAATTTTGGTTCGTTTTATCCTTAAACTAAATTACTTGACTGGGTTATATTTTATTTTATTTCATTCAAGCTAGCTAAAATGCATATGTTAAAATGTGCAAAAGCGTGACGCTACACTTGCTCGAAACTCCTCCCCTACGTCACACTTCGCCACTTGAGCCCGACTCCACCGAGCATGACATCAATCATTCATGGACATTCCATGATTTATAATACTAACGAAATAATCAAACATTTGAAGTATTACATCTTTAAGTGAAATACCTAAAACTATGCAAAGCACAAGTGCAGCTTTTGTGGCATGAAGCATTAAGTTTACAAAATATATTCATACAAAATGTGAATATCGCAGCAGTCATTATTTTAGCATTGTAAAGTTTTAAATGCATACTGGACAAAATATTTAAGCACCACGACATGATTATCCCTGAAATAAAGAAACAAATATTTGCTCTCCCTCTATATCAATTAGATCATTGCACACCAGTGTCTATTTTCCTACTTTCACACGGTAGCATTACTAATACAAAACTTTGATATAATTAAAATGTATACCGGAATCAGACTCTATTGAATCGTCGTTTGTAACTGAATTTCTCTGGTGATCTTGTTGCTGACATGCTAGAAGAAAATAAAGAAAACTAGTTAATATTCGATCTGCAGTAAAATAATGTTATTGCAGTATACCATTAATAAAGAAATAATCATTTAAACCACATTACTTTTTAGAATAAAAACAATAAAACTTGGAGCATGTAGAACCAATTAATAATGAATACACCAACAGAAATCTCACATGTGACTGTAGAAGTTGCACCAGTAGTTAATGCCTTCTCTCTCCTAACCAAATGAGCTTGTGTAGTTTTGATCCCAGAAGTTGATTGGATACCTTCACAGTTAGAATTTTCATATCAATTTATTACTAATAAAACCTAATAAATTAATTACTATTAGATTACGCAACCCCCTCCCTCAGCCGCTCGTCAGGTATATTTTTCTGCAAGACGCTCCCCCTCCCCCTCACAAAATTCCTGGATCGTCCGTTGCAAAATAATTTGTCCAGCACAAAGAAAGGAGAATAAGAACAAAGTTAAACGAATAAAAACATATTGAATCGCACAAATTACTACAATTTGATAAAAATATAAATTAAGTAGTTTAGCGCCGATTATAGTGTTTTGCACAAATATCTAATTTCAAAGTAACAATAATGATAGTGAATTCCTACTTGAAGAAGAACCCGGTTGCTGTCGCTCATCCAATTCATTGAGAAAGCGACCAACTTTAGTAAGCTCCAAAAGCGATGGAGGACATTGATAGACCGAAGTGTTGATCTCCTCGCTATGTCCCATATGGGAGAAGAAGGCTTTTCTTTCCCGCTCCGGCACATCAAGGAGTGCATAATAGGTGGATATTCTGTGACGCATTTTGGTTGCTGTGAGCTTCTTACAGTCTGAGACATTTGCTTTCTTGCACACGGCATTGACACTATTCCATCCCGACGCATGACCGTCTGTAGACGATGTTGACGCAAATAGATAGGGATTTTCGTCCTTCACCCCACTAGCAGTACGCACTTCGATTAGTTTCTTTATTCCAAGGACCGAATCGTTAGGAATTAGAATTGGAACCATTTTCTTTCCTCCTTTCCCCTGCTGGTACGCTAACTTGTATTGCTCCACTAACACTTTTTCCACTGGATCGGTAACTTGCTCGATCATCTCTGGTGAGACCCAAACGTTTTCATCAGCATCCGTCCACTCCCGAAGAAGTAACCGGGCGGGTTCACCTCCTCTTCGCCCGTTAAATAGGGTTATCCTGCAAACGAGAAGGGACCGAAGTTCTCTATACTCTTGTGCTCCCCACATGATATATTCATCATTCAGTAAGCCATCGGTTTGCTTCGTTACGTAACTTCGAAGTTTGATTACATCTGCTTCCATAGGTAAATTTCTGGGTCGCCTTAAATTAAGTTCCCGCCTTGAATCTATCTCTGCTTGTGCACTGAAAAATAAGTGACTCCATGAGCAATCTAGTAGCGACAAAAAATTGTCTCTTTCTTGAATCTCCGCTTGTTTCCCATCTATGATTAATTCGCCTTTGGTGAACCGCGCCGCCTTCTTAAGCAAGTAGCCTAAACTAACTTTCAAGCCGCACTTTTCGCCACCGTCTTCTGTAGCAACCATTTCGTCCACGGAGTCAACAACTAGTCTGAAATTGTTCGGTACTAACAGATCATTTCCCTGCAAGTCTTGCTTACCACTAATCTTGCGCGCTTGCTTCAGTAGTGTACCAAACTTTCGCATTTCACTCATTGTACTTTTTCTCCCTCTTGGTCCTGCTCTTTCCCAGAGTATCTTGCCAACTGTCAGTATCATTTTATCAGTTTTGCAGATGTGACCTACGTCGTCATCTCGAAAGCTTAGTACCACTTCCTTTTTGAACTTGCAGTTCTTATTGTCTGTGACTGATGTGGATTTGACACAAATTGCATCTGCTCGACCACTAACGTTAATTACTGAACACCGCATTGTATGTTTCCATATAGTGTTACTTTTATAAAAACCATTGCATTTACTGCACATCTTCAGTTCACAGTTTCCATGCTTTCTGACGCTAAGCAATTTCTTTGTTTCCCCTGTCGTTTTTAGCCTTTCTAAATTTTCTGTCAGCATTCCTTCCTTTCTCAACACTTCTAGCTGTTTAATTTGTTCGGATCGTGGTAGTGCTAGTATTTGAGCCACTGTTTCATTTTTTCTATGTCGGGTCATTATATGGCGACTGAGATGAGTTTGCATCTTGTGACAATACAAGCACGGCTTTGGTATACGCTTGGTATTCTTCGTCAGTTTCAATTCATCTGTAGTCAATGCATTTGATTACACAATTGTAAAAAAAATGCCAACATTTTTCGATAAACATTACACTTTTATCTAAACATATAATGTGTATAAATATATATAATATATATATCTATGAATATGTGTGTGTGTGTGTCTTTGATATATTTATAGGCACATAAATTAATGATTAAATTATAGGTTAAAAATCACAATGCACGCTGGTTCTACAGTGCTTTTTCTGTAGTAAGATATTCGTTATGTTGCAAGAAATAATTTATAGCTTTTAATACTGTGTTTTACCGTAAATGAACAACAGCATATTACATTATTAATGAGTTTGAACGATTAAAGTAGTCTTGATAGTGTAGCAATGTGCCTGAGGCAGTTATTATGTGCGACAAATATACCTGCAGTAGTGGCGCTGATACTTGGCACCGCTGTTTCCAGTTGCTCTTGTAAACTCGCTACTGCAACATCTGGCGTTGCGGTACATGAATTATCTGCCAAATATTCATAAACGATTAGCCATTGCATAAGAATTAGAAAATTGAAAGACAACCAATCTGTTATCTATCCCAGACACAAATTGCAAAGCAAAGATGGAAATTGCAAAATATGTTAAGTATTCATTACTTGCTCTATGCCTTAGCTGTATTTACATCATAAATATATTATATTTCACATACAGTCTTTACAAAAGAAACAAAGTTGAAAAGTCATTTAAGTTGAATATAATCATTTAGTATGGCTCATTCTATACACTACACAACTAGCTGTTTATTCTTAGAACACAACAATTAAAAGCAGGCTAATTTACCACTGTTATTGCTATCAGTATCAGGATCGTAGTCTGCATCAGAAGGAGAATCATCTGCAGAACAAATTGCACACTAGTATAGTCATGTACTGAGTATATACGTTAAACAAATTGTTCAGTTTGAACTTCAGATGCTATGGCTTAATATACAGAGAACAACCTACACTTATGCAAAAGGGAAACAAAATAATTAGCGAGATTAATTTACACTGAACTTGGATATAAATTATTGAACAAAAACAATGACACTGACACTCGTAAGTCCAAAAATGCACACCTCAACACACAGACGCACGGACACAAGCAGACACACACACACAGCAAGCATCTGGCATGTATACAATAGACACTTAGCAACATGAGTCAAATGTCATTTCTTTTTTAAACTATTAAATATGGTAAGGATGACCGATGAACAAAATATTGTACTTTTGTTTCTTTACTGTATTTTTCTATTTGTTAGCCTCGGGAAAATAATAGTAATCAGACCTGTTTTAATATAGCATACATTTTAAATAATTATTATATTTATTTCTTATATTATCAACTTTGAACAACAGAAACGTTGCTCACCTTCACAAGAGAGTGAGGAGTCATGCAATTCTTTACTACAAATTCTGCTGCTGTGTCTGAGCTTTGAAGAACTTGCGACACTGCGTATAACTAATGTGAACACATAATAAACATACTTAAATAATACAGATAAACTTAAAGGACTACACTTAAGATGCACAATGCATAATTGCTCTATAGAGATTCTGCTGCGGTAAGTTATTTGTTGTCTTTAAGATTATAAATTATAACTCGCAGTGCTGTGTTAAATCGTAAATATCAACAGTCTTTGACATTATTACTGGATTTCAATATTTAAAGTAATCCTGATAGTCAAGAAATGTGCCTGAGGCAGTCATTATGTGCGACAAATATACCTGCAGTAGTGGGGCTGATACTTGGCACCGCTGTTTCCAGTTGCTCTTGTAAACTCGCTACTGCAACATCTGGCGTTGCGGTACATGAATTATCTGCCAAATATTCATAAACGATTAGCCATTGCATAAGAATTAGAAAATTGAAAGACAACCAATTTGATATCTATCTCAGACACAAATTGCAAAGCAAAGATGGAAATTGCAAAAAATTTAGCTGTATTTACATCATAAATATATTCTATATTATATACTGGAAAATCAATTAATTCACAGCACATTGGTCATTAGATGCGAATTTTAAAAATTGAAAGATAACCAATTGAATATCTATCACTCACACACAAATTATAAGACACAAATGTAAATTGCAAAATATGTTAACAATTCATCACTTTCTTAATGCTGTAACTGTATTAACCAAAGGTGTATGATATGATAAATACAGGTAACACAGTAATAACTTTACAAATTATGAAATAAATATAAACAAACCCTAAACTTAGTAATTATCAAATAAAGCAGCAGCACATATGATGCCGCCCCTACTGCGAAGGTAACGAATTACCGTTATCAGGAATCTGCGTTATCAAGGCTGCGACATGTTTTTCATTGTCTACAGCTGTGTTTGAATGTCGTTCAGATGTTACACATTCTTCTGTCGACTGAGGCGGATGAATTCTAGAGAGAGCTGCTTGTAGCATTTTTTGACCTCTGCTTTGAATATCTAGAGTTAACAAAGGAATTCTAAATTTTAAAACTCAGATTCATGATGATATACTAGATAGTGAGATAGGTCGTCAGTAAACTGTTTTGAAAATATTTGTTAGCGATCGATTTTAAACATTTACCTTCCTTAGAATAAGTAAGTAAACATATGTTTTATATTTTTATTTAGTATTTGGTTTAATACACGATAATGAATGCATACAGTAATTGTTCAGAAAACTAAATCTTTGCAATATACTGCTATATAAAGGTAACATATATCGAGACAATTCATAAATTAGTGCAAATTTGTCAAGGTTTAACTTTACAAATTGGTCAATTTCTAAAATATTTTTCAAAAAATTGCAAGCCAGAAAATGGTTCTTCTAAAGCATCTTATGTTAAATAAAATAAAGTTTAAGTTTAAGCCAATGCTCCAAGAAAATCATAATGTCGTTTGTTATGACTTAAAATGCTAAAAAGTTTTAGTAGAGACAAGCTTACTGAGTCCTTTGAATCTGACAGCTGACTTCATTGTTGTCTCTTCGAATGAGAACGGCTAACAGAAATAGTAATCAGTTAAATGGCTACAGTTACTTACAACTGCCGCTAATTTAAAAGAAGCAAATTAGTTAAAGTGTTGCAATTTGAATAATATTTCATCAATATACAAGCAAGAAAGAAATGCTCTCCGTCATTAGTAGTTAGTAACCGAGTTGAAGTAGTTTAACTTTGTTGAACTTGAGTTGTTTGATGCATAATAACTTGGTTTAGGCCTATCAGTCTTAAAATACTTCTTAATGTATTAATCCTCTTCAATAATATGCTTAACAAACAGTGAATTTAACAAATTAGTCTATGTTTCTATTACTAGAGAAACTAATCTATCTATCTAATAATTACATTTATTTATTAGGTAATTACTAATTACATAAAATGATACTAAAATGAGCATAATTTACTTACTCAATTACTCGTTGTAGATGCAGCGGTTTAAAAAAAAATCTCCGAGAAACGATTTACATACGATCGTAACACAATTAATGTGTAAGCCTACACCTTTAGCAAAATATATAATCTATACTTATCCTGATTAGATATATTTATTAGCCGAACTACACAATTCAAAGCAACGCGTGAATATTGAAACTCCGTTGTTGTATCTAGAACCTGTCTATCAGAAAGCTCTTCGAATATTCACCTAATGGCGAAAGTTTTTGTTCAAAAGTTTTTGTTCAAGCGAGATAGTTGTTGAGGATTGCTGTAGTTTAAATACTCCGTCTCTCTTCCTTAACATGAATAGTCAAAATCAGTAATAGATAATAGACACAGAAAATGCGAACAGCTCATTGATTTTAATTGAAGCCAATGGGAGTTTATATCTACGGTGGGAGAAGAACTAGTGGGCGGAGTTAACACTGGTACGGAGGCGCAATTCTCATCAATTCCTTGATCTCCTCAAAGATCAAAGATGTGCAAAAATCAGCCGTTTAATGACTTGGGAGCAACAGCTACTCATATTTTATCTTGCTCAGAGGCGGTGTTATGATGTTCCTTGTTTACAAGTTAGAGAGTGAGACAGAGAGAGAGAGGGAGAGAGAGAAAGAGAAAGAGACGGATAAAAAGAAAAAGAAAGAAATATAGAGAAATAGAGAGAGAGAGAGAGAGAGGTGAGAAAACGAAAGAAAGACGAGAGAGTGAAAGTGAGAAAACGAAAGGAAGAGAGAGAGAGTGAACGTGAGAAAACAAAAGGAAGAGAGAGAGAGAGAGAGAGAGAGAGAGAGAGAGAGGGAGAGGGAGAGAGAGGGAGTGAGTGAGAGAGATAGAGAGCCCATACTCACCCCATATCAATGCTGCACTTGGAGTGTAAAACACAATATTAGCAAACAATAGCAAAATAGAATAAAAAAAAGTTACAGCTTGTTATCAATTCTGTCTGCAAAACTAATTAATTAGATATACGATGAGACAATTTTGTTAACTTTCACAGCGGTAGGTTGTAATGTTCCAAATGTTCCAACAGCTTACTTATAAATTACGATATGTTTAACACGTGCGATTTAGTAATATTTAGGTTTGGTTTTAGTAATATAATAATACTTTATAATCTTTTCAAATATTAATTAATCTTACTTTATAATCTATTTTAAACCAAACGTTTATATGTGATCTCTATCTTTGAATGGTACATCATAGCCTTCTTGTGCTGATGAGTCATAAACAACAAACACGCATATTTGTAGTACATCTGGATTTTTAACCGGATTTTATGGCTAGCTGGATTTTCAGCCAGAATTCATTTTTTACATCGCTGTAATATATTATATACATTATATGTCTATGTATATTATTATTATGTGCCTCAACACAAATGTACGATGTTTGATATTTATCATACAAATGCATGGAAAAGAGGATTTCAATTTTGACAATTACAATACAATATTATATTAAATTTATAGTTAACTATAGCAAAAATTTATAGCATAATAAAAGCAGAGGGCAGACCCAGCTATACTGCACAGAGGCGCCGTGATTATGTCGAAAAATATCGCGATTTAAGACATGGATCATAAGTTTATTAGTAGTAATATAGTTATTGAATGCTTTACTCAATGTTCATTTTCAATATCTGAAACCGGAGATTCATTAACTTTAACAATAAACTTATTATACTATATACTTACATAAGAGACTTACATTACAACGCTTACATTAGTATTAATTTACTTCCTGTCTTGTGCAAATATATTTGAGAAAATTTCAACATAAATTATAAACTTTTAGAACATTGCATAGCCAAGCATGTGAACTGAGTTATTGCCAAACGTTAACCCACAAATAGATTTGGAAGAGAAGCTTATTCTATCATAAAGTTTATTACCAGTAACTTCAACAATTACGCTCCCTGTCTTATGTATGGGTCGGTTGTGTGCAGCTGCAGTCATTCTTACACCTCGATACCAACCTTTGAAGTCAACTTGAAGTCTGCTCGAAATGATGTGTGAAAGAATTCGTTCAGGGCCGGTGGCAAATACACACAGAGAAATGACTTTCGTTTTCTAAAACTAAATGAGTTGATAATAAACTCTGCATTTGTCATGTTGGACTTCAAATCAACAAAATAAATAAAATTGCAGTCTGATGAAACATTGAAAATATTTCAGGTCAGGCAAACAATGTATGATAAAAATGTTTAGAGAAGCAATGCATATACCAAATAAAAAATATATTTCTAATAAGATAAACACAACTAAACAAAGTTATATATACATATTAATAAACATATAAAAATATACCTAATGTACATAAATATACATATCATGTAATGTATAGGTATAATAAACAAAGTTTGTTTAGTATATCTAGTATATCCACAAGTTCAGTTGTGTTTATCGTATAAGAAATCTATTTTATAATGTATAGATATACTAAACAAAACGGACTGGTATAAGACAAATGTTTTCCTTCTGTCAATTAACATTGATAGAATGTTCCTGAACAAAAATAGTAGGGGCCTACAACACAATAACAATAACGTATATAACACGCGACGTAAGTCAGGCTGCCAGAATAACAAAATCGCAACTATGCTGGTCACCTATTTTCCATGTTGCTTTTGTTTGGAAATAAAATAGTCAAATGATTGTGTTCAGAAAAGTGAAATATCCTCGCAAAGAAACGATTGCTGTGAATTTAGTACATGCGTTAACTTAAGATAAAAATGAATGCAAATTAATACAATTTTTACAAAGTTAACTAATTTTACATGTATAAATACAAAGCATAAGCCGTCGCAATTATTTTTAAATTCTAATGATTTTAAGAATTAAGCCTACGACACCAGACGAAGGTTAAAACTATTTTCAGGCAACAATAAAGCAAAGAAACAAATACAAATAATAAATTAGAGTATGTCATATGTTAGTTGTTACGTTGAGAAAGCCTCTTCTACTTTATTACAAGAAGTTTATTATGGACGAGAGAGAGAAAAAAATAGAGAAAGATAGATATACAGATAGATAAATAGATAGCTAGATATATAGGTAGATAGATAGATAGATAGATGGATGGATGGATGGATGGATGGATGGATGGATGGATGGATGGATGGAT
>JAQFZK010000108.1:0-13787 GCA_034695905.1 Fridericia nemoralis | reverse complement strand
TTCTCTCTGTCTGTGTCTCTCTCTTTCTCTCTCTTTCTCTCTCTCACTCTGTGTTTCTTTCTCTCTCATCTCTCTCTCCTCTCATATATGTCTGTGTCTGTATGTGTGTGTCTGTGTGTGCATGCGTGTGGGTATGTATATAAATGTGTGTGTATGTTGTTTGTAGTGGGGTCGTGCAGTTGGCAAGTTTTCCCTGCCGTCAGTGCGTGTACCCGTGCACGCGTGTGAACACTCGTGTATCGTCTCTAAACCCATCGCAGGGGTCAGTCCTGACATGCCTGGTAGGTGGTCACATGTACTCGCATACATTCGCACATATGTGGCCTTACACACGCATACATGTCCATACACACACTCACATACATGCACTCACATGCAACATGCACACACGTGCATACAATCACATGCGTTGACATCCATAAATACAAACAAACACTTTAGTATACAAGATGGGTGCTTTTGATCTGATGCATTATGTACTCTGTCTTACTGCTGAGTTATTAGTGTTTGAATCAAATTACAAATTATTTCTATCCTGTAGTTATTATGCTTTTACTTTGGTATTTGTCGCTACTATTTTCAAATATTCTTCATTTATTATTGTTGAATTTTTAAAATATTTTTTATGACACGTTGAATGCGACAGTTATGTATTAATGAAATGGCGCGTATGTCTGTTGTCTACGTATTTTTACAGTTATACGAGACTACGATGGCTACATATACATGCGAGAGTTGAACGGTGGTATACTTGGCTCCGGGTTTGAGCCAACTGGTAAGCCGTGTTTTGTGGACGGCATCCCGGCTGATTTCAACCGTAAACTGCTCTCAGAGGACTGGGATCAGTTTCGTACGTTCTCAGATTTGTTGAGTTTTATTTTCAACAATTTGCCAATGAGCATTATTTCAGATTGTGTGTAGTTTGGCAACGAATTTCATTGGTTTAAATTATTTGTTATTCAGAGCCTTATGTGTTGTTTGTGAGATGACATCTTTTTGTGTGTGTGCATATGTGTTTGTGTCTGTGTGTGTGTGTGAGAATGTGTTTTTCTGTTCTGTGTTGTTGTACATGTGTGAGTGTGCCTTTGAGCACATGTAAAATACTTTTTTGTCAGTTGTTTGTCTGCAAATGTCTACCTGTACATGTGTTTGTATATGTATGTTGGTATGTGTGTATGTGTGATATGTATGTCTGTACATGTGTATGTATATGTATGTCTGTACATGTGTATGTATATGTCTGTCTGTATGTGTGTATGTATATATATATATGTACGTACGTATTTATTTATATGTATATATGTACGTAGGTATGTAATGTATATGTATGTCTGTACATGTGTATGTGTATATGTATAGAGGTGTTACTGGAGCAGCTGCTGCATCGTATGCCATGTCTATCCGGCGTGGAGGCACAACAGTTAACCAACGCTCCGGAGAGTTTCACGCCCGATGGACGCTACGTCATGGGACGAGTGCCGGAGGTAACCGTAGACAAGTGTATTGTAGTGTGACTGTCAAATACTAGGCAGCTTTGTTTACTGTCGGTCAAAACTTTGGTCGTTTTCAGCCTAATCAGTACTATCACCAGTATTCTTACTGTTATCTGTCATAGAATTAGTTAACTAGTTAGCTAGAAAAACAGGTCACTCTCAACGATTGATTCACCTATATATTAATCAACGAATAAATCAGTTAAGTTTTATGTGAGGCAAGTAGGCAAGTTGACGGGCAGGCATGCTAGTCATGTATGTTCAGCTTTGATTCTGGCTCAACAATTAATTAACCTATGAATCCAGTTTTGATTCTGAAACCTTTCTGGTTTCTTGAACTGTTACGATTGGGAAAACCCATCATTGTTAGATTATGTTTTATTGTGTTTTATGGCATGATGTTGTTGTTGTTGTTGTCGTTGTAGTTGTTGTTGTTGTCATTGTTTTGTGTTTTTGAAGTGTTTGTCGGACAGAGATGACTCGTATTGTTCCAATAATATTGTATTATGTGTTGTTGTATTGGCATGACACAGGTAATCAACTATTACGTAGCTGCCGGTATGAATGGCACGGGCATAGCGGCGGCGGGTGGTCTGGGTCGGTACCTCTCAGAGTGGATCATCGACGGAGAGCCGAGCATCAACATGTGGCCTCTGGACGTGCACCGCTTCGCAGAGCTGCACAACAACAGACGATTCCTCAAGGACCGCGTCACAGAGTCTCTCAGTACGTTGATGGTTCACTCTCCATTTTCTTTACTCTCTTCAGACTGTGTGCGCGTTGTAGCATTGGATGTATTGATTGGTCATTAGATATGATGAAAAAATGATGCATCTAAAGAAAATCAGTAATATCAATATTTAATTCGTTGTGTAGAAGCCACAGCTTTATAAGAATCATTTCTGCCTGTTGCCATTACGTAAAAAGATTCCCTTAACCCTAAGCTATCTGTTGTTTGGTGTGTATGTGTGTATCACATCGTGCTGTGTTCATAAAATTTGTGTGTGTAATGCATTTGCATCGCATGCATTCACATTAAAGTAGCACATAGTATGTTTTATCACAGTCACACACACATACACACATACACGCGTAATCACCCACGTTTGCGCACACAGATGCACGGACACAAACCTGCAGTCAAATACGCTCACATATATTGTATACTGTAGCTATACAACTCCTGTACTCGGCCGAGTGATGTATTTACAACATCAGTGTTTGTGTACCTTTTTTTGTGTGTATTTTTGTGTTTGTTTTTGTTTGTGTAGTGTCGGTGTTTGTGTTTTTCTATCGTGTTGCAAATAATACACCAATTAACTGTGCTTTGTAACACATGGATGTGTCATGACGTGTCATGTAGTATATGTGTCATGATATGTCCTGTAGTATCTGTCATGATGTGTTATGTACTATATTTATCATATAGTTACACTAACCCGCACTATGCTGTGTCATGTCATGTCACCCACGTGTAGTGCACTAACACACACTATGCTGTGTCATGTCATGTCACCCACGTGTAGTGCACTAACACACACTATTCTGTGTCATGTCATGTCACACACATATAGTACACTAACACACACTATTCTGTGTCATGTCATGTCACACACATAGTACACTAACACACACTATGCTGTGTCATGTCAGGTCACACACATATAGTTACACTAACACGCACTATGCTGTGTCATGTCATGTCATGTCACACATGTGTAGGTGTCGTGACGCAGGTGCCGTACTGGGAGGCCGACATGATAGGCTACGACACGGGACGACGTCTGCGTACGTCGGCCATCTTTACTCGTAACGAACCGTTCGCCGTGTTCGGTCAGTCGATGGGCTACGAGCGTCCGCTCTACTTCCACAGTGAGAGTCAGGTGGACGAGGACGCGGACAGTGCGTGGCACATGCCCAAACCTATTGTCAGTGTGCACGGCATCAAGACATGTGAGTGTGTGTGTTTGACATGTGAGTGTGTGTGTGACATGTGAGTGTGTGTGTTTGACATGTGAGTGTCTGTTAGACATGTGAGTGTGTGTGTGTGACATGTGAGTGTGTGTGTGTGTGACATGTGAGTGTGTGTGTGACATGTGAGAGTGTGTGTGTGACATGTGAGTGTTTGTGTGACATGTGAATGTGTGTTTGTGACATGTGAGTGTGTGTGACATGTGAGTGTGTGTGTGACATGTGTGTGTGTGGGTGTGTGACATGTTAGTGTGTGTGTGTGTGTGACATGTGAGTTTCTGTGAGACAGGGAGACATGGTGCTATGAGTGTATTGTGTGCAGGGAGAGATGTTGTTTTCTGTTGGTACTTTTCACCTGTTTGTATCTATGTGTGATGCGTGACAGTGTTTGATGGCATGTACTTCAACAGTTGAGCTCATAACTAGGTTTTAAAAAATATTTTTTGGGAAAAGTTTGTTGTGATTCGTTGCTAAGCGTCTTGTGTGAGACTTAGTGATTTGTTTATTTGTTAAATAAGATTTGAATGAGTTTCTAAAAGTCATTTTTAAATATCACGGTTATTTAGAAGATTACATTAGAATCAAGTGTTAGGGATAATTATAATTATTACTACTTCAAAGATAATTTGAAAACCGAAAACTTCTGGGAGATATAGTACCATAAATATTAAATTTAAACATGAGTGTATCGACTACAAGGCACCACTGTGCTACTGTGACAGATGAATTGAACAAGACTGGTCTACCTCAGAAGGGAACGTTTGGGAAGCCATCTTGGTTCGACAAGGTTCGCTCTGAGTACTGGGCCTGCCGCACTGGAGTCTGCCTCATAGACATGTCAACGTTTGCCAAGTTTGAACTGAGGGTGAGTTAGAACTGAGGGTGAATTTGAACTGAAGGTGAGTTTGAACCGAGGGTGAGTTTGAACTGCGGATGAGTTTGAACTGAGGGTGAGTTTGAACTGAGGGCGAGTTTGAACTGAGAGGAAGTTTGAACTGAGGGTGAGTTTGAACTGAGGGTGAGGTTGAACTGAGGGTGAGTTTGAACTGAGGGTGAGTTTGAACTGAGGGTTAGTTTGAATTGAGGCTGAGTTTGAACTGAGGATGAGTTTGAACTGAGGCTGAGTTTGAACTGAGGCTGAGTTTGAAGTGAGGATGAGTCTGAATACGATGCATAGCACTGTGTGGTACACTGTAGACTATACCTATATTGTGTGCGGGACGCGTGCATGTAGAGTGTGTACTCATCCCCTTTCACTGATATTTGTAGTAATTACTAGATATTTATTTGTCAGCTCTGTCTATTTGAACTGAGGGTCGTTCAGAGTTTGATAAATTGAAAAATAATTATTTAACTGAACGTAGCAGATAATTGAAAAAGTTGAATTGTGCAAATACTCTGACTGAGGAATATTGAAATGAAAGTTGACACTGTAACAGTTACTGGGCTGTTCGAAGATTAAACGAATGCAGAGAAAAACAAAAAAGGACAACTGAAAAGAAGACGAGTGAAAAGAAACTCACCGGTGTGCATCGGGCATTAAGCTCTTTCAGTTTGATTTGTTTATTAACTTGCATTACAACTTCTAACACTTTTAGTCAGATTTCTCGAAGTATAACTTAAAATTGAAAGCTTTCTAAATATGAGAAATTATTATAAAACTAGCTGTAACCCGTCAAAAAATGACGGGTTATAGGAATAATAATTAACCGTTGCTGTAACATAAGCATGTCTAAAACACCACAAAATACTAAATTGAATTAAACGCTTGCCGCGTTGTTATCTTAACGTATAGTATAGTAGTGTAGTTGAGCGTTGAGTGCTGATTGGCCGTGTGCACATAGCGGGCTGTTTGGTCTGTAGGCGTAGGCCTAGTGTGCTAATGGCCCATTAGGCTAGAGACAATTTGTAAATTTCGATTGGTAGACAAATGAAATTGAAACTCGCATAACTGAAAGCTATTGTTGTTGTCGAGTCGCGGTGTTTGATTGGTTTATTGGCCCGAAAGCTCTGTTTCTATTGGTTAGATTTTAATAAACACAGGGAAATTGTTGGGGGCCTAACAGACTTTCGGTGACACATGAACATTTGTTTACTCATTAGCATATAAGGAAATTATATTAATAAACAATAAACAGGAATTGTCTTTAGATGGGAAATAAATTTAGGTGATGTAGTGTACGTTTTTCATTATATATTAATTTATAGCTTTATTATTACAAGTCTCGTCATAGTCGTACTGTTTTTTTGGCAATTATGATTACAGAAGTTTGTAATTAATATATTTGGTAATATCCTTATAGTGCATAGAAGTTGAAAATTTGCCTTTAATTAGAATAATTTGTTGAAGAAATACTTAATTACTGTTTCTGTTTGTTATAGTAATGCTAAACAGCAGCCGCCGATGAATGGACGCCGCAAGTCCACAGCAGCAGAGAGAAAACTTTCTGTCAAGGAGAGCAAATCAATGCACACTTCAGACATTCGATGTTTTCTCAATAAATTTGACTCGTCGCCATCGAAGGATCCCGTCCGGATCCTCGGTCGATCGGACGCCATTCAAGGATCTCGAGAGAACTGTAATAAGAACCTGTGCAACACGGTGACGCCCACAACGAGCAGGGTGACGGGGGAAGCGCGTCGCCCCCGGTGCAGCGTCATAATATCACGAGACGATTCCACCGATGAAGAAAATGAAAACGAGTCGTGTACCGAAAACAACAAGAAAGGGGTAAAAGTATTAGCAGGGAGGAAATCCACAAGCGAGCAAATTCTTCCAATGGCCTGGAATGTTTCAAACAATAATAATAATGCAAATACAGAGAACATCAGATCTTCGCCACTTAAGTGCCACAGTAAACAGAGTAAAAATAAATTGAACGAAGAAACATCGCAGAAGATCAGTTTAGTTGAGAACATAGATAGAAATCATAACAGGGTGTTGGATTGCGAAAGAAAGAGCGAAAGATCAAGGGCAGAGGAAAGAAGAGAGACTCCGCAAAGGCGAACGTCCTCTGTTGATTTTGTAAAGAGTCCTTTGAAAAGAATGATGATGAAGAAGAAGAAGACAAGAGTACCGAGCGAGAAGAGTTTGCCGATCTTAGTCAGCACCAGCCTTCACAGGGGGTAAGTTTAGCAATTTTGTTCTGCACAGAGGGTAAGTGAATAAATCAGCTGATAGTAATTAACATAAAGAACCTGTTATGTTAGAATGCTTCACCTGATCCTCTATTTTGAATTATTCTTTATGCCTGTTCTTATAGTTACAGATATGTGATTCTCTCGCTTGGTCTTGTAGTTACAGATGTGTGATTCTCTGCTTGGTCTTGTAGTTACAGATATGTGATTCTCTCGCTTGGTCTTGTAGTTACAGATGTGTGATTCTCTCGCTTGGTCTTGTAGTTACAGATATGTGATTCTTTTCTGTCTGTCTTTTAGTTGCAGATGTGTGATTCTTTTGTGCTCTTCAAATAAAAAATGAAATCATTTTTTCTTAAAATACCGTCTAGAAGGATCACATTCCATAAATGGTGGTGTACGACGGTGACACGATTGAAGTCTGGCTCAAGTATTTAGCAAAATTACAAACATTAAGAAATAATTTTGTTCCTAGTTAACAAAGTTTTTACGATTCGTTATGTATTCAAATGTTTCAATTATATGTGGATATAATTTACATAATTATGTTGAATAAATTATTTAATTATTTTTCTTTTATTATTATGTTATACATTTTAAAAATTATTTTTTCATTGCTGTGAGTATTTTTGTATAGTTATTAATTGCTATTGTTTTCATTATTGCTACTATATTTATTAATATTTCCATTTGTTAGGCAGCAAACAGAGTTACTCAAAGCTATACAACGACTTGGCACATTCAAGATGGCCGACGAAGTGTGTCGGGGTACGACTCACGTCGTGTGCGGTGGAAACCGGCGCACCGTCAATCTTCTGCTGGCCATTGCTCACGGCTGTTGGGTCATCTCATTCGACTGGGTAAACTACACCGGCACTACTTGAATATTTGTTTATAGTTTTTGAAATTACTCTGTGTGTTATTGCAGTGGTTTGTGCTTCGTAATTTTCACATAAATATTTCTGTTAGCATGTCTTGTTAAACGTCTGATGTAAACGTTGCTTTATTACTACTACCTGTCAATATTTGGAGAGCATGTTTATCAGTGTCCGCTTTTATAGTTTTTAAATTTTAGAATTAGATAACTAACTCTGTATAATGTTTGAATTTCTGTTATTATATTGCTTTGTTGAGATGTGGATCTGAATTATTCTCAGGTTTATATGCTTTATTTTAAATAAGTGTCATCTGTGAATCCATCAACAATTTAAATAAATTGTAATTTTTACCAAATTGCACTCAATCGATATAAGCTATTAATTTGTTTACCAGTCAACATTATTCAAATTTAAAATAATAGATTTTTAAAACATAGAGTCAAAGAAATATTGTATGTGCGTTTGAGTGTGAAGATATACAGGAAGTGTTTTTGTGTATGCCACTTTAGAAGACGAATGCGTATGTGTGTATGTATGTGCGCGTAAGTGTGTTGTGCTGTGTGTGTGTTGGTGTGAGACAGGTAAAACAGTCAGCAGAGGCTGGTAAATGGTTACCTGAGCAACAGTTTGAACAACAGGAATTCTTCCCAGCCGTGTCTGTTAGTGTTCTTCACGTTGTACACTATTCATTTACATGCATGTTGTATTAATGTACATATTTGTGTGTGTACACTATTCACTGTGCATCTAATATACTGTACTGCGGCGTATAGAAGCAACAATTTTGTTACAATTACTTGTGATAGATTTCTAAACGATATCTTTAATTGGCAGAGTGTTGAAAGTTTACGTATTATTTTTCATTTGATTATTCAATGTTTGTTTACTGACTCCCTTGATTATAATTTGTCTTTCGATTTGCTTAAAATTGTTTGTCACTGTATAGGCGTCTGCGTTTGCATGTGTGTACGTGGATGCGTGTGTGCATGCATGCGTGTGTGCGCGCGTGTGTCAGTGTGAGCGTGTGAGTGTGCACTTCTAATGCGGTGTCACTGTCCGTTATTGAATGTGTTGATCATTTTAAAATAAAAATCAGTATTCGTTTGTGATAAATGCCAGTTGTTGTACACTTTTAAAAATAGTTATAAATTTATTATTTGCTAGTGAGATGGACTATTATTTGCTAGTTAAGCTAGTAGGTTTTGGACTTGTTAACATATTTTAAGTTTTTGACATTGTGGATGTAGAATTTATTCAAGTATTCCTTTTGTCTTTTTCAGGTAAGTAGGACGAAGAAAGAAAAAGCCTTGCTGACAAGAAAACAGCTTTCATCATCGTCTTCATATGTTCACTTTGATTTGTTCTCGTCTCTGGGAAATATCTACATCGACAGCAATTCTGTTCCGCCAAGTGAGGAGCTGGAGAAACTCGTCGATTTGTGTGGAGGAACGGTTAGTTCATGATCTTTGATCGTTTTGCAGTGTAGATATATCTGTAATGCATTACATGTATGACATTATTGTAATTTGTAATGTAGTACAGTTTAGCAGTATAAAAAGGTGTAAAGTAAATTTGTTTTTGGATGTGGTGGTGGTGGTCATGCCTCCACAGGCCCGACCGCAGCCTGGGACCCCGCACCGCCCCCGGCTTGCCCTAGGGCATCCTCCCATAGCTTTAGCAGATCTGCAACTGCCACATGGTCATTTCAAAGATCCAGTGGTTTGAGGTCAGTATGCAAAGTTGTTTAAGTGTGTTTGGTGTTTGATGTCGTGATTAGGAGTTTTGCATAGAGGACATAGTGGGGATGGATGTTGTTCTGATTTGATTTTGTTAGTGTTTTTTGGACGTCTGCAGCATATTAAGTCCCTTGTAAGTTTTGTCACGGGCGTTTTACCAGATTCATTGAAAGAGTACGTAAAATGTTGAAAACATTGCAGCTGTGAATGTAAAGTTGGGTAATTGTTAAATATAATACAATGGAATATGAATTCTATATAAATTTGAAAATAAATTCAGCAGACGTGCTCATCTCCTTTGATTGTCAGTGGAAATATAGATGACGCGATACAGAAATGATACATTATATAATACGTATGCACATCTTAGTGTTAGAATTTCGGGAGTGAGTATCTGTGCTTTATCTTTTTATTGAACAAAGTATGCATTTTATTAGTATTTGCAAGGGGTTGATTCTTATGTAATGTAATCATATCCATTATGTTGATTCACTAATTGTAAGTATATTATTCAGAAGCTGACAAGTTTTTGTGCGTATGTATATTTGCATCCTTCGGTATGTGCGTTGCATGTGCGTATGTATGAATAATTGATTAAATACACAACTTTGTTTTTAAAAACTTTTTGTTCACTGCATATTTTATCGTATAGCAAGCAAACTTTTATAATATTTTTTCGTTTATCATCTGATACTATATAGCTTCTTCTGTGTTGATGTGCCATTAAGCCCCAATCAGTCAATTACTGCAAAATGTTATAATGGAGAGTACATTTGGAGTAATTTGCATGTGTAATTCTCTACACGCATTGTATTTGTTTTGTAGCAGGTGTTGTACACAGTGTGACAGTTGTGAATGTGTTGTACATGTTGTGTGTGTTGTACATATGTGATACATGTGTTGTTATTGTAGAGGTGTTGTACATGTTGTATATGTGTTACACATATTGTATATGTGTTGTACATGGTGTGTAAGTGTTGAACATGTTGTATGTGTGTTGTAGATGGTTTATATATATGTGTTGTATATGTGTTGTGCATGTTGTAAATGTGTTGTATATTTGTTGTACAATGTTGTATGTGTGTTGTACATATTGTATATGTTTTGTACTTGTTGTATATGTGCTGTACACGTTGTTTATATGTTGTAAATCGTTGTACGTGTGTGTCCATCAGGTGACGTCGTGTGTACGTAAAGCCAACGTGTGTGTCGGAAGATATACGAGACATTCGGCAGTCAACGTTTCAGAGCTGTGGATTCTAGGTGTGGATTTGTTACACAATCCGTTGTTTTTTTACTACTGCCTCAGTGGGAACTATTTTGATTAATCTATAGTAGTTCTAATCAAGATCATTCTCAAAATAGTTTAAGTACAATGGTAAGATGATAAGGAAAGCGATATTTAGTTAACGTAATGTTGTAAAAGAAGCAATTGCTTATGTTGCATTCGCCTAAAGCGTGATAATTAATTTAAATCATTTTGAAGTTTGTTGACTATAGCTATTGGAAATTAATAAAAGATGATCTGTAAAGTATGTAGACAAGAAAATGGTCTTATTTTTCCCTTCGCATGAAACAACTCATCTTGAATTCAAAAATTGACCGATTTTTCTCACTCATCTCAATACATGTGTAGTTTTGTGACGGCCCCTAGCAAATTATAGTTGGTATCATACTCTGGGTTGTGTAATAGAAATTAAATTTGTAATACAAACAATTATTATATTCAGGTACCAAATTTGTTTAGTATGTTTGTGTTTTTGATCATTTTAGTTTTTCTTTATGTATTAATATTTACAATTATTTCATTATAATCACAATTATAAATCTAAAGACCATAATTTTAATATATGCAATTGTGTCAAATAACTATTGTTAATGGTGTGTAATTGTTTTTATTTTGATTAATTTCAATATAGTAATTTTATGTTGATAAATATATTGTTTTATTGTTGTTTGTTTTAGATTCAATATCATCATCTCAGCGGTTAGCCTTTGACGATTACCTGCTTACACAGTAGACACGGGAACCATCGCATGATTGAGATCATCATTGGCAAAATGCTGAAGAGTGCATATGTTGCAGGTATTTGAGAGGTTGAGAGAGACAGATGTGTTTGTTCACTCCATAACTGTACATTTCTACTCATTGTTAACTTAACTTTATTTAACAAACTTTTACTGTAATTTTTATGTTAGATTATATGTTTCAAAGCTTGTTTCAATTGTGAAACTTTTTTCGTTGTAGCCTTTTACATGAAATTTACAATAAAGATATATCTATAGCGTAGCATGTCTTGTGAATGAATTCACTGAGCAATTGTTTTGACGTGGAACATTGTGAAAGAATTGTGGCTTGAATAGTTGATAGCTTCACTGGTGATGAGATTGGCTAGATGAATTTCAGCATCGTCAGGCTGACGCAATCGATCAAAGCCAGCGTCTACTTTCATAGCAGCAAGAGTTTGAATGCTTCATAGACTTGCTATGTTTGTTAACTATTGTGGGTTAAGGCCAGATGTGTGCCTATGATAGCTACACTAACACAAAGCAAATTTGTGCTGTGAAACTTCTATTGTTAGCGTTGTGTTTCCGTAAAGTGTACAGTCGTTGGGTACAATAATTGTGTGAATTGAGAGGTATTTAGAAAGAGTTTTTTTGTTAATTAAGAATTTAAAATGAATCTTAGTAATGTGACATTACTTGACTGAAGTGACAATGCAGCTGTTCTATATCAACAGCAATGTTACAGCATACACTGTATGTTTAAAGAAACATTTTATGTGAGCGTGGCGAAGTTTGACTCTACTGAAACAATAGATACCTTAATTTCCATTATTAAAATACGTGTGATTCAGTTTCCGTGATGAAATGGATGTATGTTAAGCACATGCATGCCGGTATGTGTATGTATTTATGTCTCTTGTGTGGTATATGGACAGTTGTTTTTCTTCTTTAAGCAATAATCTACTAATTATAGTATTTTTGTTGTACTGTACTGGAGGATTGCGATGCAGTGCTGATGTTGGCTTGGGTATCTTCTACATCTAATTTAAGAATTAAACTGACTTTCAACCATGAATAGTATTATTTTATTAGTAGTATTTGTATTATTATTTCCACAAATTACTTCTTAAAATGCCTAGTTGCTGATTATTTTAATGTTCAGTGTCTACTCATTTTAGCTCCCTGTGTGCAGTAGTAGGCATTTTGATTCGAGACATTTTGGCGTAACTATACAACATTTCTGTCTTCCTGAGTATGATATTATTATTGTTATGAATTAATTAAGTTTATGAACGGTATCATGAAATAATGGCTATATATAGTCAACAGATGCAACACATGATTAACATCTATTATTTATGTAGTATGTAGTACAAGTGATGACGTGTATATGATAATTAAATCAACACTCATTGGAATTCATGTTCAGTGTTGCTTACATATTACCATGTAAAAATTAGCGATGTTAATTAGATGAGTAGAGTCATCGCATCAATAACATTCACAAATTCTTCTTTAATTTTCGCCAATATTTTCAGAACTTAACATAATTTTTGGAAATACAAATCACTGATAAATTTCACTTCCTGCATCTTGACAAGATACTTAAAATCAATAATAGTGTCTACAGAAATTTTTGATGTATAACTTGTCCAAACTTAGAACGAAAATGACAGTTATGTGGACTGCACTGAATTAGGATGAAATGAAAGTAATTTTCACTTATAGGATGCAACAAGCTATCGCAAGTTTATCAGGCGACGGCCATTAGGATTCAATATTATAAGTTTGTTAAATGAAATTGTTAAGACATGCATCATTTTATCTTGTGGTTTTAAAACTTTGTTCTTATAAACTTCCTAATGATAATTGCTATACTTTAAGGTTGATCTCAATGGTTAAAATAACTTCCATTGACCTAATTGTGCGTTATATTTCTCAATTTTTGCTAACTATATTATAATTATTACTTATAAGTTTATTATTTATTTGTTTACTTCAATGTTACTGTCATTGTTTTATTGTATTTTACACATCATTTCTGATGAAATGAATCTATGAAATGAACTTATTAAATTAATTTGCAGGCGAATAATTGATTTTATATCAATCAAATGTTAGGTGTGTGATTAGATGCTAACATTACTTACAGATTAGCTTAACTTTGTAACCTTTCAAAATAGCTGATCGACCTGAATGATGTACTTTTTTAATGTATTAAACCAGTCTTTTATATTAAAGTTTCAGATGCACAATTACTTATGCCCGTATTCTAATATTCAAAACCAGCCCGTCTTCTAATGTTTTGAATAAATACTTACCTTTAGATTACCGTCGGCTCGGGCAGCCTTGTAGTCACAATTCAAGTAGCATATTTTAGCATTATATACAAATACTAAAATATGCAAATTCAGCTGTACCGGTAACTCCAATGTTTTTCGAGGGTAACTCTCTGCAAACAATACAATGCGGGCATTAGACTTCCGAGTCTTATTCTTCTGTTTGGTTTAATGAGGCCTTCACAACGAGGTGCTCTGCCTCGCTTCGATAAACGTGCAGAAACT
>JAQFZK010000107.1:0-13793 GCA_034695905.1 Fridericia nemoralis | reverse complement strand
GTTAATACCCATCTTGTCAGCGACATTGAAGAACTGGAGAATCAACTTCACGGCATTAGGATTCATCTGCTCGACAGGAACACCCTCGACCAATTCTTTCAATTGGTCTTGGACGGACCAGCCAAGATCTGAGAAATCCTTAGCCAGTTCAAGAAAGCTCAGGAAGTCCATTAGTTCTTGATCTCCCAGCCTTCAACCCAGAAATAGATTCCAGGCCAATCAGCCGAATAGCGCTTAGCCGCAGCCTGAGCAGCTTCCTGAGTGGCATATGGATTAACGATGTGCTCATCGAGCTTGTCGTTGTCCTGCTCCATCAACAGGTAGATCATGTTAGACATCAAGTCCTCCATCCAGAAGCTGGAAGTAGATACTGGCGGTCAGGTCGTAAGTGGTTCCGGCAACATTGAGAGGAACAACGTCTTCCAGAAGCTCTTTAACGTTTTCGTAGCTCATCTTTCCCATGAGACGGGTCAGATTCTCAGCCTCTTCCAAGCTCAGTCGAATAACGACTTCCGAGATGGAGGGCTGCGAGTACACGAATTCAGACTTCATGTATTCTCCTTTTAATTAGGTTTTTTGTTTGCAAGGGTCGGGAAAAAGCTAGCCCGAAGGCTAGCTTCTTTTCACTTAGAAGCAGAGATCCCAGGAGTCCTGGTCCCAGAGGAACAGTTCCCCCTCGTGGAACCCGAAGTAGTATCCATCAGGAGCCACGTTGTTGTTAAGCCACTCGACGGCATCTTCTGCCACCTCATAGACGAACTCTGCATTGTCTCCCTCCTCTACTGGGGAATAATCGTAGATGTGGATTGGATCATTGATCCTGTAGTAGAGTTGAGCAGCATCTACGGCAGCCTTGTCAGGCCAACCGAAGTTGCTAGCTAACAGGATCACGTCTGCGGACAGATAGTGTCCTCTGTGACCATCAAGCCAGCATCCAGCGTCGGCAGCAGTTGGCTTATTCATTGAACTTCCCTCCTAAGAATTTGGATTCGGTGGTAGAGACGATCAACAATGACCATATCTTCGGTCCAGTATTCCTCAGGATCCCAGACAGCCAAGAGGTGGATTAGAACTCCAGCCTCTTGGTCTGTCATAGGAACATTGAACTCCTTACTCATTGCCTAAGTTCCTTGATGAAATCTTCAAGATCAGCAACAAGAATCACATAGTCAGGATGCTCATCTTCTGGGCTCAAGAAGCTGTAGTGAGCGCACCATTCGATAAGTTCCTCAAGACCCTTGATGATTTTCTCTTTATCATCCATAACTGATCTCCCTCACGGTAGAAGTTCTGAGCCAGCCGTAGTCATCGACATAAAGTCGCATCGAACGACCAATTTCCATAGATTCGATGTTACGGACACAAGGCCAATCCGGAAGATCTCTCACCTGGAACTCAGGTGCGAGGTAAGGCTGTGCGACAGCCTCTCTTGAGAGCCTGCCGTTGCGAAACGTATAGACCGTTCCGCTTGCTGTCTTAACGACAGTCATAATTTCTCCTTTTTATAGGTTGTTTTATTGCAAGGGTCGGGAAAAAGCTCCCTTGTTTAAGGGGAGCCTTTTACTCAGCTTCTGAACTTCAAGGGTTCGTGAGAGAACACCTTGGTGGCAGGAAGCTGTGCGACGATTGCCATAAGAACGGCAACCTGATCTGGGGTGACCCAGCCGACAATTTCGTCAGCATAGCCACCGTCACTGATAGGAACGAAGCCTCCACCATTCGGGTAGAGCACAGCGACTTCAGCGTCCTTGGAGTCAGCCATATCGATCTGACTCCGGTTCATGCGGTTCTCGCTATACGTGCCATATCCAAACTGGACTGACACCGAGAAGCCGTTTTCGAACGTGACCTGGAAGCCGTGAGCGTCCCTGGTGTGGAAGCCTGTTTCGGTCTTAGTAGCCATTGTTCTAGACCTCCACTTCATTAAGTCCACGGAATTCTAAGATCTGCTCAGCAGACCAGACGCTTGGGCGGTCGAACCAGGCCGAACCGTCAGGTCTGACATCCATCAGGTAAACCTGGGTAAAGTTGCCCATGTCGATGTCCAGCCAAACGAGCCAGGTCGGCTGCTTGCTGGGGCTGCTTGGGTAGTGTTGAAGGGCACAATCCAAGATGCGAGGAAGCATTGTTTCTTTCCTTTGTTAGGGGTTGTATTGTTTCTTTGGGTCGGGAAAAAGCTACCGTAGCCCACTGGTTTCCCAATGTTTACGGTAGCTTCAAGGATCTACAGATCTTCCGCCATCTGACGACCCTGCTCAGTCAGGCTGTACATGAAGTCGCCGTCCTCATTGAGGTGGCTAACTTCGATGTTGCCCTTGAGAATAAGGTCACCAAGAACGCAGTCCACCAGATACTTCTGGCAGGCTTGGTAGAGCAGCTTGAACTCCTCTAGGCCGGGATCCTCCTCACCAGGCGTCTCGTCAAAGTCGAGAGGACGGCCGGTGTCGTTGACGTACTGACGAATAGCAATGTCAATCGTCTCAGGGAAGTCCACGTCAAAGCTCATAGCGAGCCTGAGGCAGTTCCGCATCGTATTGTCGAAATACTTAATGGTCACTAGAATGATCCAACTTTCTTGAGTTCTATGGAGTCCCAGATATCGAAGTGTCTTTCAGCCCACTCATGAGCCTCATCGATGTCGAGGAACGGACCCCAAAGTTCAATGCCATCCCAAGCATTTCCAGTTGCAATGACGAACATTATCATACCTCCTTGTCGCACCAGGCACAGTATTCTTCGTAATCGGGACGTTCCTGGCAGCCATTCCAGCCGCCATACACTAGGGAATGTGTTTGACAGTAAGACTGATGACAAGAGTCCGAGCAGAACGGAATCAGGTCAACCAAGTCTCCTGAAGCATCTTCTACAAAGTAGTAGTGCATCAGATCGACTTGTAGTCCCACGAAAGGATCTCGTAGCGGATGTCATCGGTGTCCCAGTCACCAACGAACTTCGCCGTGACTTTGACCTCGACACAGTGCAGATCGAAGGTAAACTCAGTCTGCTTGATCCGGTTGTCAACGACCAGAGAGTCGTTGTGACAGGTGTTGGCAAGCATGTAGTTGAGAACCTGCTCATGCATCAGTTGTACTCCTTGAACTTAGTAAGCTGGTATCCCAGCTTGCGGGCACGTCTGCCAGCTTCCCCGATGGCAGGATTGTGGCTTTCAAAGACAAGACCTGAATAGTATCCAGGTCCATCACTACTGAATCTAGCGATCAGGGTAGGCATTCCCATCTGCCAACAGTAGTACAGGTCATAATGACCTTCATAGACACCCTCATAAATCTCATGGGTGCCGAGAAACTTGCAGCAATCCGAATCGTGTTCGTAAATCGGTGTAAGTTCCATTTCAATATCCTTTTGTTAGGTTGTATTGTATCTGAGGGTCGGGAAAAAGCGTACCAGTTACGGTACGCTCTTGGATCTATCCGATGTGAACGAGAGAGACAACTTCGTACTCATCTCCGTACTTAACGACTTCACTGATAAGCTCCTCAGAGATCTTCACAGCCTCTTTGAAGCTTCCCGCCCATACCGTGAAAACTACTTGAATGTCCGCAGGGTTCTCCTTGTAGTGCTCATCGATGTTACTGGACAGGGTCACACGAAACTCCATTGAGGGTTTCATTTACTCTCCTTAGAAGGCATTGCAGCGGGAATCACCACAGGGGCATTTGATCTTCTCGCCGCCCCCACCACCTCGGCTGTAGGACTTCCAATCCTGAGGCAGGAAGCCGTCGTTCATGAGCCAGGTGTCCATAGCTTCAAAGCTATCAACCAGTTCCTGGGCATAATCAATCAAGTCTTCGTGAGTGTAGTACCTCTGATTGACATAAGAAAGCTTCTCGACCATGTTTCTAATGTCTCCCAGAAGGGCATCAGGATCCATGTTTCTCCTTTATATAGGTTTATTTTGTTTACTTGGGTCGGAAAAAGCTACCCCGGTTAGGGGGTAGCTGTCAAGCAGTTACTTCTTGGCCTTCTTGTCAGCCACGAACTTGAACGTCAGGGTGACCTTCTCAGCCCCTTCGAAGTTGTTGTTGTCAACCTCGGCCAGGAACTCAGCAAGAGCGGTACGGAAGTCGTCACCGAACTCAGCGTTCAGGTCGAAGTCGCCATAGAGGCCAGTCTTCGTGTTGAAGCCATAGTCGCCGTTCTTGACCTTGACAGAGTACTTGGAAGCCACAGGAGGTTCTCCTTGTTTAGAGTGTGTTATTTTGCAAGGGTCGGGAAAAACTGGGAGCCGAAGCTCCCAGTTTCTCTAGAACTCTCGGACCATCGGGCTAGATGCCTTCATCTTGCCCTTTCGCTTCAGGCCCACGATGACGCCCTTCGGATCCTTCCAACGGGTATCATCAGCATCTCCATTAATTACCTGGAAGCCGAGATACTCGTCAGGAAGAAGGGACCAACTGTTGAATACCACAGCCACATTCTTGCCCGCAGAGACAAACTCGATGATCTCATCGTCAGTCGTTCGCTCAGAGGCGGAATAAGTCAGGGTGTAGTTGGAGAACGGGCTAACCCGGTCCCACTGCTTCGTGTAGTCGTAATAGTTGATACGTGGAAACCTCGTAAAGATCCACGGAGCCGCTTCGGCCCAGTTGATATCAGAGAAGGTGTTTGGCCTGCCTCCGACTTCATGACCAAGATCTACCTTAGCGTCTGCCCGCATCCAGAAGTCAGCCAGCATATAGCCAGCCGCCTCAGGATTGTCGAACAGGAACCGAGTCTTAGCAATCTTGGCTTGCATCGTCTTCGGGAAACCGTTGTTGCCATTCTGTCCTACGCAGCCCTTTCGACATTCGGGGCTAGACCAGTGGCAGACATTGATTCCACTCAGACTTGCTTGAGCGAGGCTCAGACCAAAGATCAGTTCCACAGACTTATCCAGTTTCTGGTTAGAGTTCGGCATAGAGCCGAACACCAGTTCTGTTAGATTCTGAGGAATATTGAATCCAAAGTCTGCACGATAGCCAGCCCATTTGGACTTGGCAATCATGATCAAAGCTTTACGCTCAAGAGGGGAGACGGTCCACAGCTTCGTTGGCTCAGGGATCCACAGCTTACTGCTGTTAGGCTTCCTGCCAATCGTCACTGCATCCATATAGTCTCTTTTCATTAGGGATTGTTGTATAGTTTGCAAGGGTCGGGAAAAAGCTCACCCGGTTATGGGTGAGCTTAGAACTAGCCGTTGACAACATTGTTATTGACGTTGTTGATAACGACCTGCTGCGGGGCCGCATTGCGGTTGGGGTCACCACAGGCCATAGCCAGAGCGACAACCCAGCCAATCAGAGTCCAGCCGAGAGCGAGGTTCACAACAGCCACGGAGCCCACGTTGCGGTGGTTGCGCCAAATGGCAACCGACAGCGGGAGACAGTAGCCAACGGTGAACAGCCCGAGCACGGTGGCCCAGAACTGGCGGTCATAACCGCTCTTGTGGCAGTAGTAGCCAGCGACACCAAGACCGATAAGCAGGATGAAACCCATTGTTCTTTTCCTTTGTTTAAGGGGTTAGTTGTTTTCTAGGGGTCGGATTTTTAAGGAAAAAAGAACCCTCATCCACGTAGGGATATTACAGGTGATCCCCTGTGCAAGCATTATGAGACATCGTCTAGCTTACTCAAAGAGTTCCTTTTTGTTCTTCAAGGGTCGGGTTTTTCTCAACTTCGTCTACTATTCTGTCGATACAAGTACTCCGACCCATAGATAACACTATAGAAAGGAGAACAAGTGGCTAAGCCACCTGAAGTAAGACTGTGGTCAAAGGTTATCAAGACCGATGACTGCTGGCTCTGGACCGGAGGAACTCGAAAGGGTTACGGATACCTAAGTGTCGGAGACGAGAAACACAAACTCGTCCACCGATATTCTTGGGAACTCCACTTCGGGGAAATTCCAGAAGGGCTCTGCGTTCTGCATAAATGCGACACTCCCAACTGCGTGAACCCGGAACACCTGTTCCTTGGAACCAATCTTGACAATGTCAAAGATCGGGTTTCCAAGAATAGGGATTACCGGGGTCCACGAGGTAGAAACGGAGGGGGGTATAAACCCTTCAAAACAGGTCCGTGTCCTAAAGGCCATCAATTCAATGAGATTAATTTCAAGCTGGTTGATAGAAATGGGAAACGGATTAGGGATTGTAGGGTTTGTGATAGAGAGCGTATGAAGCTCAAACGTCAGAACTCTAGGTAAAAAGGAACCCCAGTTAAACTGGGGTTCCTTTTTGTCGGCAAAAAGCTACCCAGGCTTTAGGGCCTGGGTAGCTTTTGGTGAGGTTAAAGTTCGTTGGGCTCCTCGTTAGCGAGCTTCTCGACCTCGTCGGCCTGAACCTCAGCGACCTCCTTGGCAAGAAGCCACGAGAGCGTGTCGAAGAGGCCATTGCACAGGCCGAACAGGTTGTCGTTGTCGAGGCTGCCACCAGCAGCACCGATCTCCATCAGAGCCTGGGTCATAGCCGTCAGGTTCAGGCGGATGATCAGCAGCCGGATCTGGTGCTCCGAAAGTTCCGGAGCGTCCTTGCTGAAGTCAAGCTCCATTGCGTCGAGGATGTCAGCGATTCCACGAGGGTCCATTAGGATCCCCTTTCTTTATTAGAGTTTGTTGTTTTCTAGGGGTCGGGAATCTTTAAGGATCTGGTCGGGAAAAAGCTACCGGATCCCTTGTGGGATCCGGTAGCAGTGGCCTAGCTGATGGGGTCGAAGCCCCAGAGCTTGTCGGCCAGGAGGCTGTTGGCCTGGGCGTACTCGTAGTCGTCCATGTCGGGGTCGTAGGAGTCGAGGTCCAGGTCTTCCAGCATCTCTTCCAGCATTGTCATGCCTTTCTGTTTGAGAGTTGTATTGTTCTAAGGGTCGGGAAAAAGCTACCGAAACCCTTCTAGTTTCCTAGAGGGATTTATACGGTAGCTGTGTTCCGGAGCATAGCTCCTAATAAGTAGATCCCACCGGTTGTGGGTCAGCAGTCTACTTGGGCTGCACGATTTGCTGTTGGATAGCAGCGAAGAACCTGTCTCCAGAGTTCTTGTGCTTGAAGAGCTTCTTGAGCTTCTTCATGTCGTTTCCTTTGTTAGAGGTGTATTGTTCTATGGGTCGGGAAAAAGAAGACCATTCTTTATATCGATCCATCTTACTCTTCCAAGCGATGTTTCTTACTGCTGCTGCATGTCTTCTTCTATGGGTCGGGTTCCTTTAGGTGCTTCGGGAACGATCAGGCAAAAAGGATCCGTTTCGACGGGATCCGATGAAAGCCTTATTATGGAGTTCCTACAATGCATTGCAGTCTATCTACTCTTTCTCTATGGGTCGGGAAAAAAGAATCTTAAACGCATTCGTATTGTTCAAGGCTCCAGATTTCCGAAACGGTGTGGGACAGGTTAGTGTCTTATAGGCTGGTGGGTCCGATCATTAAGTTACTTTCATTCGATCTCTCGAAAGGTAACACCAGCACTCCTTCTTGGTAGCTTTTATTCTTCTATGGGTCGGGTATTTGAAAGGAAAAAAGAAGGTAGCAGCCCAACGAAAGCTGCTCATTAACTAGCTGTCTTAATGCTAGCACTCCAGGTGGGGATTTCTCCCACACATTCGTGTCTTGGAATTCTTTCGAATCTTCTTTCATGGGTCGGGTTTCTGAAGGAAAAAAGAAGGTGCCAGTAACTGTTTCAAGCATCACTTCTTCTAGGGGTCGGGAAAAAGAATCTTAACGATTCTTTCTCTTCCTTCTATGGGTCGGGTTTTTAAGAGCTTTGCTCCCTGTCTCCAGGTACCGGACCCGCATGCCTTCTTCTCCAAGGGTCGGAAAAAAGAGTCCCATATTTCATACTCATGTATTATATTTTGGGCAACCGTACATGACGGTTGTGCCTTCTCTTCTATGGGTCGGGTTTTTTGGGAAAAAGAACCACATAACGTGATTCAATTTCTCCTATGGGTCGGGTTTTTTGCAAAAAGGCCCCCTGTAAATGGGGGCCAGTTGCCTTGCTAGAGAGCCGTGACGAAGGCGTCAGCCCAGGGGCTGAGAGCCTTAGCGGCGGCGGCGTCCTGCACAGTCTCGTGCAGAGAGAGCACTACCAACTGTCCGTTGAGACGGACAGCCAGAGCAACTTTCTTAGCCATTTCATTTCCTTTGCTAGTGGTTTTAATGTAGTGTATCTAGGGGTCGGGAAAAAGCTCCCCCATACAGGCAGGAGCTTTGATTCTAGAGTCCCATCCATTGCTCATTCACATAGAGCAGTTCCCATCCGACCTCTTTGGTCAAAGACGGGAAGACGAACTCGATAACACATGACTTGGTTGAACGGATCTGGTGATCCGGCCAATCAGCCACGATGTTGGCAGCGAGAGCCAAGATGTCAGGCACTAGCTCTCCTTGACGGGGTAGTGACACCAGCAGCAGAACACCGGCTCGACGCCGACCTTCGTCTCCACGGTACCAAACTGGTACCGCTTCTGGGTAAGCGTGAGGCCGTTGTGCGGGTGGCACACGCAGTCACAGTTAGGCATGATTTCTCCTTTATATTGAGTGTATTAAATCTAGGGGTCGGATTCCTTAAGGTTTCGGGAACGATCCCAGCAAAAAGCTCCCCCATACAGGCGGGAGCTTTGATTCTAGTAGGTGTAGCCGCTGGACTTGGTGGGCTTCCAGTCGTTGTCCTCGTCAATGTAGCCGAAGAGGTCGTCAGCGTTCTCGTGTTTCGGGGTAATGAAATCCTCCAAAGTCGCCGCAGCGTCGATGTCGGCCTGAAGCTTGGCGAGAGCCTTCTCGTGGGCAGCCTTGATCTTCTGGACCTCAAGAGCATGAGCCTTGCGGACCAGTTCCTGGGCAGCCGTCAGGACACGGTTGGCGTCCTCAAGCGAACGGATGTAGAGAGTGACTCCACCGGCCCCAGCCACACTGATTTGCATTGTGACGAACGGGGACGCACAGTCCAAGAAGTCCTGGGTGTCAGCGTACAGAGTGGCGTCGTCCTTGACGTGAAGATTAACGTCGATCATTTAGATCTCCTTGTTAGGGTGTATTGTTAGTTTCTCAGGGGTCGGGAAAGTATAAGGATCTGGTCGGGTTCTTTGGGGAAAAAGCATCCCTTGTGGGGATGCTTCCTAGAATCAAAGCCAGTGAGTGTCGGGGATCCCGATCAACTGCTCAATATAAGCAGTGATCAGATCAATGTCGCCAGGTGAGATGTTAGCCCAGATGGCAACACTACTATCCTCGTCATCTTCCAAGTTAACCGTGATTGTGTTCATCAGTTACCCGAGAGCAGAGCCTCAAGCTCCACTGCGATCAACTCAAGCCTAGCAGCGTGGGCAGGGCTCTCAGCCACAGACTGAGCCAGCTTCACGTCATCACGGATTCGGCCAAGCTTCCGAGTGTAAGCGGACTCAGCCCTAATCGCCGTGTTGCCGGGATGGACTGGAGTGCCAGGCTTACTCAGGTCAAGACGGTCCATTAGTGATCCTCTCTCCAAGTTACATAGTGAACGATTTCATTGACGGTTGGCATCGCCATACCGAACCTTTTGGAAAGTTCAGTTTGCGTACATTCTCCGTCTTCATAAAGCCGTCGAAGCTCTCTGACCTGTTCAATTGTCAGTCGAGCCCTTGGTTTAAGATTCGGGTTATCTCGTGCAGTCTTCTTTGAGTGGTGTGAAATACACAGTAGTTGGCATTTGTCCAACTCCTCCCAAAGAAGATCTTCAGGTAGGTAGTCTGATAATCCCACACTGATCTCAAACAACTTGGTTGTCGGATCAATGTGGTCAAATTGCAACCTTTCGGTTGTTCCACAGACCCAGCACCGTCCTCCGAGAGAAAACTTCATTGCCTCTCGTATTGGTTGGTTGCGCTTATTCTTACTTACAGTAGATTTAGCCATTTATATTTACTTCTCCTTTCTAGGGGTCGGAGAAAAAGCTTCCCTGTCTGTATCGACAAGGGAAGCCTTGAACCTTAGTTACTTGGACAAGATTTGGAACCATTCGTAAAAGTTCGATTCCAATCTAGATCCGAACTTGCGAACGAAGTCAGCCAGATCCACAGTTTCAGTGGTCTGGTATTCAAGAACCTCAGACACGGACAGTTCGATATTGGCGAACGGCATCATATCGAACGTGTGTGTATTAGGCACAGGACCGCTCAACACGTTGTCAATGACGTGGTAGGAGCCGTGGAAGTCGAACACAGCCTCAGAGGTCAGATCAAGCTCGTAACCCACACCCTCGGTGCAGATCAAGTAAATGTCGCCCTGAGAGGTGCGTCCGATAGCCCACTCACCACCGTGAGCCCGAGCTTCATAGCACTCAGGCCGTGTGATCTTGCGGAAGTTCAAGGCAGACAGTTCCAGCGGAGACAGATCCAGCTTGGTCAGAGTAATCCCAGTGGGACGCTCAGAACGCATGCGTATTTCCTTTCTTATAGGTTTGTTTTGTTTGCAAGGGTCGGGAAAAAGGTGTCCCCGGTTAGGGGGACGCCTTTACTAGTTGTCCTTGGCAATCTTGCCGAACAGGATGCCGAATCCAATGGAGAACAGGATCCAGGTGATCATGATGACGAAGAACATGTGCATCGGGAGTTCCTTTGTTTGTAGTTGTATTGTTATATGGGTCGGGGAAAAAGAAAGCGTAACCTCTGTCCCAATGAGTGATGAACCTCATTAGCGAGCACCAGCATAGTCGGTGAATAGTTATCATACTAAATCCGACACCAATGTCTTTCTTCTATGGGTCGGGAAAAAAGGATTCTCTTGTTAGAGAATCCTTTTTATTGCTGTCCACAAGAAGTGTGGAACCTGCTCTTGTGGTTGTAGTCGTTAACCAAGTGGAGGCTACCAGCAGGAATTGCACGGTGGCAACGCTTGCAAGTGTACTCGTACTGAGCCCACTTAGTTACTAGGACAGTGTTGTTGTGACCACCTACGTAGTCACCCTGCTTGAGGGCTTCCTCCAAGACAGAGGTGGACTTCTTGGCTTTCGCCTGCTTGTCCATTTCCATCTTAACGAGGGTAACAGCAATCCCTCCCACCACAGCACCAGTGATAAGCGCTACCTTACCAGTGGTCTTGGCGACCTTCTTTGCCTTCTTCTTGAACGACATTGAAATTCACCTTCTTTCTTCCCGTACTAGCCGGGATGTGTTTGATTGTTTTTGAATTGTATCTATGGGTCGGATATTTGGACAAATCGGACATAGTAAAAAAGCCACCCTTTTGGGGTAGCTTCCTGGCGTCAGATCATCTTCTGTTCGATCATGAACGCCTTCAGGGCCAGAGCCTCACGAGAGGTCAGGCGGGACGAGGCACGAGCGATGTCCTCACGAGCCTGCTTTGCAGCAGCTTCCGTGGCGAACGCTTCCCCAGTGACGAGGACAGCGGTGCCCAGGAAGGAGGCGAAACCCTTGGCCTTTGACTTGGTGGACACTGTGGTCCCCTTTCTTTTGCTTTGATTGTATTGTTCTAAGGGTCGGGTTTCCTTAGAAAAAAAAGCCTCCAGGTTTCCCTGGAGACTTAGTTACTTGGCCCGAAGGTGGCTGCGGACGTAGGTTCCGTTGGAACGGAAGTGACCACGAACCACAGAGGCCGGGACGAATTCAACCTTCTTTGCAGAGAGGTTGATCCGCACCGAACCAATGTTGGCGAGCTTGAACTTGACAGTCATCGACTGATTCCTTTGTTAAGAGTTGTATTGTATCTATGGGTCGGGAAATTAATCCCGGCTCCACTCTCCGAATTCCCGAATGCCCGATCTCCAGAATCCCAACTAATTACAGTGCGACCCAAAAGTTCCAATTTTTGGTTTGAAAATTTGTGGGGCGAAGCAGTACGTTTCAAAGTCAATTCGCTTCTGACGTGCATTGATTAATTCGACCAATCAAAATCTCACAATTTTTGAATTTTGAAATTATTTCAATTTATTTCAAATAAGAAAAGAAAAAGAGAATCAAAGATCGAATAAAGAATAGAATAGCTTATCCAATCAATCCGCAGCAGCTATGCAAGTGTAGATTGATTGGAAGAGTGTACGCCTCTTGCCTTATGCGATCCGCTATAGCTACATAGACTCTCTTGATCTATGTAGCAGAGGGGAGCTACCCTCACTAGTGGGTGGATAGGACGTTACCCTAGACTAGGGCAATGACAGCAGGGACGATAGCCTTCTTAGCTACCACAGTGAAGAGGACGTAGGCAGCACCACCTAGGGCGGTACCCACTACGGCTACCACAGTAGCAATAGCCTCACCTACCTGCTGAGCGTTGTCGAAGATGTTCTGTGACACGTTACGCAGCCACTTAGCCGCAGCGTGTAGCTTACGGGCAATAGAGAAGAGGGTAGGCATGTAGGCATCAGCCTTTCATTAGAGGTTGTTGGTTAGTATATCTAGGGTCGGGTTACTGGGGTACATAGGGTAGGCTATAGGGGTAGGTTATATAGGGTAGGCTATATAGGGTAGGCTATATAGGGTAGGCTATAGAGGTAGGCTATAGAGGTAGGCTATATAGGGGCTATGCCTATAGGGCTAGGTAGCTAGGGTAGAGGTAGCCTATAGGGTAGGGCTATGAGCTAGGACATAGGGGTATATAAGGTACCGCCTATAATCCTCATTATGTCAACCTGTGGGGTAGATAGGTGGGCACTGGGGTAGCGCTACAACAGATAGATACACGCCCGGTGGGTGGGCCTCAACCCTCAACAGATAGTCGAGAGTGTGAGCAACCCCTGTGAGCAACCCCCTGAAACCCTTTACCACTACATATAGAATTAGATATATATCTAATATGTTTGAAAGTTTGCATTAGGAATGAGGGGCCGGGTAAAATGGGGGGTTGCTCACAGGGGTTGCTCACACTTTACCTATATCAATTCGCATAAGTTATACAGTTGCTTGATAGAACTGATACTTGAATTCTCGGCCCGACTGTCAGCCTGACGCCTCGCCTAACCCCTCATTGCCTCTATTCCTCCTACCCTCAGGGGATAGTAGGGGGTTGCTCACATAGGTTGCTCACAAAAAGGGGGGGTTGCTCACATCCCTATATGTAACTCCTGCTACATAAAAAGGGGTTGCTCACATATCCCAGGCTACAGGAATGTGAGCAACCCCTTTAGGATTGCTTGATAGGGGCACAGGCAAAGTGATTCTGCTGCCCGTCCCTCTTGTAATGCTTCCTACCAGTAAAGCGCCAGATGTGGGTACCATTAATGAGGGTACCGTCGATCTGCTTCAGATAGTCATTGACCAATAGGCGATCAGCAGGGTTCCAGGTAGCCAGGTCAATAAGCATCTTGTCTGGCTCCTCCCCCGCTTCCCGATATCGGATAACAGCTAGATAGTTGCGGTTCATGAACTTAGCAGGGAGTTCTTCCTCCCCGTATTCATCAAGCCACCACTCTAGATCAACAGTGTCATCTAGGAATCCCTCATCAAGAATACGCATATTCTCTTTGAGAGTCTTGATCTCGGCAGCAGTCTTAGTGCGGCCGGATTTAGCCCTAGCCTCAATGACCAAACGGTCAGCATTGTGGGGACCGCAGACACCTTCGTGTACTGCTCGCTCCCCACAATTAATGTATTTACATATTGTCACGGATATAAGCCTTTCTTATTAAAGTAGCTGATCAGTTCCTATATATCTTTCCTAAGGGTCGGAAACCACCCGCCCTAGAGCCTCTGGATGCGACTGACTGGGAGAATAAGATTATCCCGTTTTAATATGGAAATTCAAAATCTATCTTTGGCTCTGTGGAAGCTTCAACCAATTACGAATTGCTATCCCAGAAGCTTTTCCGTTAGGGG
>JAQFZK010000106.1:0-13818 GCA_034695905.1 Fridericia nemoralis | reverse complement strand
CATTCAAAACCTGAAAATTCCGCCCCTGACAAAGTGCCGCACGGGGCGGCCCGCCCCCTTCCTATGCCACTGAGTGGGGGGTTGAAAACCGACCCCCCACAGGGTCAATTTTTTCTGAGGTAGGCTAGGGGTTGAGATTTCAAGTGTGGAGGGAGGATTCAAGCCTCCTCCCCCAACCCGCAGGCAAATCCCACACTGTTTAAATAGCTTTGAATAATAAATCAACTAAAAACTCTATCTCTCTCTGGTAAAGTTTAATCCTTCTATTACCAGAACTTAAGTTAACTAAATGTTTAAGACAACAGGTATTTTGAACTCCTAAGGGTTTACATTGTATACGCTACTTCGAGCTATGGTAGCTGAGTGTCAGGCTGCGACAGTCGTCGTCGTTTGACTCTCGATCAATCAAGTGCTCACTCGAAGTGATGGAGTTGTGGAGCCTAAAACTTCGTGCCAGGCTGATGAAGTAGTAGTTAGTAATGGGAACTGTAGAAGTCAGCAACGGAGGAATATTAGACTGTAGCTCAATATTGTAATTGTGTAGCCAAAACGTTTAGATTTTATTTATTAAAAATTGTATGATATTTATTTCTAAATGCCGAAAAATGTAGTATAGTAATATTTTTGAAATAATCAATCAATTAAAACATTTAAGTCCCGTGATTGTCTAGTCGATTCAGTAAGCGAATCTCTCGTGTTTAAAAAATGCTGGGAGCGAAAATTTGCGGGCGCAGAAAATATAATGTTGCAAAACTTTAAATTATTTTATAGACCTATATACTGTAGGCAGGATGATCTTTGAAGGCCTTCTTCAGGTACGGTACGGTATTGTTATTTATTTTATACTTAAACGGCATTTGACCGAAAGGAAAGATAGTATTCTTAAATCTATCCAGGATTACTTACGTCAGACATTACGGTGCGTAGGCTTAGAACAGTTACGTACAAAAGTTAACAGCAGTTTAAAGCAATAGTTTAAAATGTCGATAAATAATTCATATTATAAATTAAGTTAACTAACTGAGTCTAACTCCAATAGGAATACAATAATTAAGTTAAATTTATAATTAATGGGCTAAACGTAAACCGTTGATTGTAAATGGAGGCTTATGTCTAAAAGTCAAATGTATTGAAGGCGTCAACAAATGCAAATTTACTTCTGAATATGTTGGAATTTTCGAAGATAATACCAGCCGAAGGGTTAAACTTAATCAAAATGTTGGCATCATTTCATAAAGGGTAAATTAAATAAATATGAATCTCAAGTGTTTATCAGTAGTCATGTGGGACGTCTCAAGGCAGAGCGTTGAGGCTCGAAGTGTTTATCATGTATCGTAGCTGTAAGCCTATTATAATTTTGTTTATTATAGAAATTAGCAAAAAATATTATTATTTTTCGATGCATATAGATAGATCTGATAACTTGATCTATTTTTGATATTTCAGAATCGTCTTTTTGCTTCTTGCTTACACTTTAACCCACATTAAAGTTGACTTTTTAACAAATCGAAGAAGCGATGGCTAGGAGTTATAGTTCGGCGAGATCGTACGACAGCCGAGACTCGGAGGAGGTTGAGGACAACATGACGGCGATCCACCGTTCCATAGTCCGCAACGATCCGGCCAGCCTGCAGCAAGTCTGTACTACCAATTCAGACCTCGTCAACACCGTATTCACCGAGGACGTGAGCGCGAAACACACCGGCATGACGCCTCTCTCGTTGGCCGCGTCATTCAATCGAGTCGATATCGTCAAGATTCTGCTGGACGCCAACGCAGACGTCAACGCGACCTTTGCCAATCTCGTGACGACAGCTTTGATGACGTCAGCGTTTCACGGACACGCTGACGTGGTGCGCATGCTCATAGAGAAGGGTGCTAGCACGAGGGCTGTGGACCTTCAGGGCAGCACGGCGCTAGGCTACTGTTTCGGTGGGAAACGAAGCACCGAAGTCGCTCAAATGTTGATCAATGCAGGAGTGGACGTGAATTATAAGAACATGCTCGGAATGAATGCGCTTCATTTAGTTGCTGGGTACGAGAACGAGAAGCTGCTGCGATGCGTGCTGGAGGCTGGAGCTGACCCGAATGCTACAAATGATTTCGGTCATTCGAGTCTTCACCTGGTTGTGCTGGGCAAGCGGGCACGAATTGCCGCCAACATTACCGGACGTGGTACACCCTTCTATGGACTGAACATCAGGAATCTGGACCAGCTGTTGAAGGACTGGTCCAACAGTCATAGGGATCTCATCAGAGACGGCACAGTGGAGGAAGCAAAGTTGGAAAAGATTGGAAATTTCATGATGAACATTGGAGAAAAGTTAGAGCATCAGGATGATTTGAAGATGGACGATCAGGAAGCTGTGAAAAAAAGACTGGAGGCTGTCGAGAGATGCCGCCAGGATTTGATAGTTTCTATGAAGGCAAATAAGAGATCGGGAGTGGTCGACACTCTTCTCTCGTGCGCCGGTCGTCGAGGTAAACAAGCCAAGGCAGCCAGCGGCTCAATGGCCAGCAATCCTTACTCGGCCCCAATCGTCAGCTCAGGGTCGCAAGATGAAGACGCCAAGGTGATGGAATTGTGCGAGACGTTCGCCAGAAGCATCCAGCTACTTATCGAATCCGGCTGCCGAGTAGACACCACCGAACGAACGTTCGGAATAACGGCGCTCGACATGGCCATTCTTTTTGGAGACATGGAATCGGCCGCGCTGCTATCGGCGGCCGGCGCCGATTCGAATCACCTCATGAAGTTGTTTGCAATGTCGGATCTCTACTACGACATAGCCATCCAGCCGGAGAAAAAATACGTAAAGGAACTGCTTTCGAACGATCGAAATTTGGACGTTAACGACTCCTTCACCAATTTTAACGTAACAAAGAAACCGCCGCAGGACGCGATGTTGGAGAAAAATGACGGATATCCTCGAGGGGACGCTGGGCTCACTCCCTTAGCGGTAGCTGCCAAAGCACCGGATAGCAGTACGATTAGCATCATTAAAATTCTACTGAAACGCGACGCTAAACTCGACAAAATTGGCAGTGGTGGAAGATCTCCTCTCGGCGAAGCAGCGAGATATGGGAATCTGAAAATGGTCGAGTTTCTGGTCTCTCGTGGAGCTGTTATTGATCAACCGAATCCGGCGTTTAAGAACGCCACTCCTGTTGTGATCGCAGTGATCTGTAAACAGATCAAAATTGTCGAATATCTTCTGTCACAGTCGGCGAAGATTGATATCCCGATGTCAGACGGAAGAACGGCACTCGATAAAGCGATGGAAGCAAGTGACATGCCGATGATCGACGTCATACTGGGTCAATCTGAATTCACTCGAAATTGTGTTGCTATGCATGGGTTTACCTACCGCATGATTGAACACTACAAAGTTCCAAATAGGAACATGCAGATTATTCTGGAGGAAATATCGAGGAACGTTCAGGAAATAGCTGAAAAGGAGCAGGAGGATCGTAGACGAGATGAATTGCAGAAGGGCAGAGACGCGGCAAACCGTACGCGAACAATGACGCCCATGTCCTCTGCCTCGACAGCTCACTCGGGTTCTTCTTATAAACGACACAACGGATCCAACTTAAATCAGCCGCAGGGCGTGGTGGCTAAACCTCGAAGTGGCAGCAGAACGTCGAGAAGCGAAGTCGATAGTGGCGACGATCGGCAGAGTTACGCTTCGTCTCGCGCGCGAACCACATCACAACTATCAGAGTATACCGATGAGGGGCGTCGGGAAGCGAACTCTGAGCGTCGCCGACAAGCGGGTAATCAACAGAAAGAGAATGCACAATTGCAAGCCAGGCGTCAACAATCCGAAGAATCAGAGGCTGATAGTCAACTCCAGTCTTACCCTAAACCACCGAAGCATAGCAAGAATGCACAAATAACCCTCGTTCAGGCTACGCCGCCGAACAACTCGATAAACGCGATCAGAACGACCGAAATACAAGTGATACTAGCTCCCTCAACTCCCCAATCACAATCAGCCATTCCTCAGGGCAGAACTTTAATACAAATTCAGCCAACACCCCGCTCTCCATCCTTACCTCCTCCACCTCCGCCTATGACGCTTCCCCCCGAAAGCGACGAGGGCTCGGAGAGCGAGACGGTGACCGACAGCAGTGAGGAGGAGAGCGAAGAAGAGGAAGACGTTCAACCGACGAAGAGCAGTACGACCGTTAGCCGAGAGGTGGTCGTGTATCCACCGGAGCACGTCAGCTCGTCGTCGACGGTCAGAGTGGTCCGATCTGAGGCGGGGGGAAGCAGGACGGTGACGGCCACACGAACGACCGTCACGAAGACGGTCGTAGCGACGGCCGGGGTCATGCAGACCGTCAACAGGGCGCAGATCGTCCAGGCTGGCGAGCTGAGGGCCGTTGACGAAGCGAGAGACGACGATGATGATGAGGACGATGATGAGGAGGAGGAAGAGGAAGAAAGCGAGGAAGAGGAAAGTGAGGAAGAGAGTGAAGAGACGGCTGATAGAGGACTGAGAGGTCCTGTCCAAATTCAGATCACTGCTGGTCATAGAGCGCCGATTGTTACTCTGTCAGCCGAAACAGATATTTAGTGGCGTGGCTTTTGAGATGAATATAATTTTTATATCTGTGGGGATCAGCGTATTTTGGCAGATAACATTTAAAACGTACAAATTGTCTCGGAAAATCGCAAAGTGAATTAAAGGAATCTCTTAATTTGTCCAATTCAAAAAATATACAAAAAGCTAGAGAAATTTATTGTTAGGCATAGGGCATAAATTCATCGTTAGACATACATCTTTACTTTCAGATCAAATTTATGTGTTATTGCCTCGCTGATACAGCAAGCGTCACAACGCTTTGAGGACAGCATTTCGTTGCTAAACTGCGAAACCGTTCAGCTAAAGTTCTAAACCACAGCCAGTCCAAAAAGTTTAGTAGAGGGGTCGAAACACTGTAGGTGGGACCAGTGATAGTCTCTATCAGTATTAAATATGCTGCCTTGGAAACAATTTAGTTGTCAGAAAACATTTAGGGACCGGGACACTTCCGCTCTCTCCTGGCAACAGCTCTGCTAACACCGACTGCCAGGTGCTGACAAAGAGTAACATCGGAGTAACACACTTCGAAAGAACTTAGATTTTATCTTGTACTTGAATTGTTTGGCTTACAATTATAATTGTCTTTAGAGATGCTGCATAATGTGACTGGTGATTTTTCTATTGGTTTCTGTATTGCTTCTATGATTTGCCTACTATTAAGCTGGCAATGAATTGTTTAAATATTTGCCATATTAGTGACGAGTGTTACCGGGTCGTGTTATTATTAATATTGCCGTGTACTTAATTTAATGTTTGTTTAAAGTGAACATTGCTACTATCTTTTTCATATTATTACTTTTTTTCTTGTTGTTACTTTGCCCATAACTTTGAATTTGTTGCTAATGAATTTGAATTTGTTGTTAATGAATTAGAAGTCTTGATAGACTTATCTAAACTTCACGTTATTTGTTATTACTGCTTTTATGCCAATAAATAAAAGAATGATGTTAATTTTACGATAAAGAATTATCGTAATATAATATAACATTATTAATATTAGTAAAAACATATCACATTTGCGTATTCCAGGACTTACTTGATTACGGCTGTCTGGCTATTCAAACAACCGTAATTACTACAGTTTCATCCATTACAAAAATTCAAGTCTTAAATATTTTACATGAAAGCTATGCAATCTCTATATAATCTTCATCATCATTATCTTCTTTGTTCTACGTTCATTTTCGTCATCATCATCATCACTGATTCATCAGCACTAACATTGTGAATCGGACTCGTGAATTCTATGCCAGCACGGGTAGGATAAACTAAAGAATTTACCTAATGCAGGTGTTCTCTAACGTATCCGTTACCCACACTGCCATCTTCAGGAGTCAATGACATTGACCCCAAATGTGTCAGAGGCTTCACCTTAATAGAACATTAATATGAAGAATTCAGAGAGTAGAGACAATACTGCTCACCTTTGATACAGTTAGTGCAATTGAACATTCAATCAAGATGCGGCCGGACCCAATAATATAAATTTAATGAAAAGTAAATATAATCTAATCTAACCTAAATATGATCTACGTGCAAAGTTAAAAATTATACCACTGTACACTTTCCGAAGTTTTCCGTAAAGAATTATTTGTTATGGTTTTATTTGCAATGCATTTTTTAATTTTTAAAAAATCTAAATCCATTTATTATTGAAAAGAAATGTCGGGACTAAAACAAGGATATATTCTAAAAGTTCTGTTCCCTGGTTGGATACGGTCAAACAAAACACAAGCACATCAGAGAGTCTAAAAATTGTATATTACTAAATAAAGGTAGTGATACAAGGCGTAATGTACTCGCAGCATAACGATTGTATCAGCGAGTAGAGATAACTTACACAATCACTTTCAAGATCACTTTTCACTCAGATGTCTATATTTACAGTTAACTTTTAAGTTAGTTAAATAAGCATTCTGACAATAACAGTTACACGGTACACCAGATAATTAGTATGTTTGAATTCGTCAGCCGACATGCACAACAACACAGACAAACATTCATGCACGCATACACACACATATGCACACACATATGCACGCACACATATGCACACACACATATGCACACACGCGCGCGCGTGCGCGCACGCACGCACGCACGCACGCACACACACACACAGAGCACAGCACAGAAGTGTGCATAGACAAAAATAAACTTGAAAGCTCTTTGTATACTATTATTACCCATTTATGAGGCGAAAGTAATCAGCGTTTATGCAAATTACACAATTAAGACAAGTGATTAACAGTTAATACACATTTCAAAACTGAGCCAGACGTTAAACAAATCTTTCAACGCGAGTCACTGAATCGTTTTCTTGATCACTACTCAAATTACTGCAGTAGAAGAAAGAAAAGCAAGACATTACATCCGCAGATCTAAATTGGAATCCGGAAGAGGAATTATTATTGGTAAAGTTAAAAAAACACATTAGTAACAAAGCGTTGATAAATATCGGATTCACACAGTGTCCGTATAAATAAATAGAGATATATATAAAACTGGAATAGTACGTTAAATACTTGAATTACTCAAATTATTCAGCAACTAAATACATCAAAACGCGACACTTGACTGAAAAAATCTGCAATACATTATAATCTTACAGGAATGCTAAATATTACGAGTAAAGCGAAGACAAAGTAAGTATTTAATAAAAGACAATCAATAATAATATGTGATCCAAATGCGGACGACTACCCTAGTTATAAATACATCTGACGAGGTCACTAGAATTGGGAAATTTCGAGCTCAAAGCTGAAGAAAGACCAATTCCAGTTACAAGTCTTACAAACATATTTACATGCACACATCACACCTTCATAGCACAGCACAAAAGATACGTGTTACACTTGAATACATAGGTCAGATTCACAAAATTCAGAACTGTGAATGTTTTCGGGCTAACTTAAAACTTTCCAGTAACACATCTGTCTGTCAAGGAATGATTAATCAGCATGGAATAAAAAGCAGAGGTCGATACAATGGTTACAACTGCTTACAGGTTTTATGTAACAAAACCAACAATTTCTTCCAAAAAAACACGACTTCTCGAGGAGAATTAAAACAATTAAATTCTGAAAGTACACTTTGCGAGAAAATAACATTGACAGTTAGTTTCAAAAATCAGTGAAAGGAATCGATCACATACGATACATAGAGCAAGTTTTTTATACGCTATCACAAGTGATTACTGGTCCAGCATTATTACAACATCTCAATTTTATACGATTCAAAATATCACTTTTGTTTTCGACTTTCTCAAACACAATTATAAAAATTTAAAACGGAAATTTAAATAAAACAATAACTTAACACGAAATCATAATTTATAGATCAAAATCTATGAAAACAAATCAAATATTTGCATGATGCAACAAAACTGATGCGCTGTATTGTATATCATAGACAAGATATCTCAAAAACAGAATAAAAATTACAGTGGAAGAAAAGTTATCCATTACCAATTGCCCCAACTTAACATCATCGCACAACATCAGAGTACGAAAATACTACTGCATTGCGCACGATGTGAAAAGTGCTATGTCATCCTTCTTTTCAATAAGTAATATCCGTGTACTATTTCTCTACAACTACGCCTATAAATAAACCTCTCCGCCAATCAAACCACACAGTTAACTCCAAACTACAATGGAAAGCGTTACGTTTCTAAGTATTGTACGAATTGTGGAGCGTAATTCTTAGAAACAGCTCCACTGAATCTATGATCAAAACACAAATCTGTACAGCCAATAGCAACAAAGTACACAATAAACATTAGCCAATCAGATCGGTTGGTTCACTGGAAAACTTTCTTGATGATGCGCGAGTGCTCTACGATGTGTGCAGCCTTGCTGCCTGTAGCTGTTGCTGCCGACGCATGGCGTCCGATGTACCTACAATTATAATGCATTCGTGTCTTCAATAAATATATTCATAAGCAGACCCTTAACCAGTCACCTCGCGAGCAGGAGGGGGTTCGTCAGAACCAAAAACAAACCATTTATCTCCAGAGGGGGAGTGGTTAGTGAGACTAGTGTTCAGGTCCTTTAGATCTTTTTTTCATCTTCAGATCAGACCTTATAAGGTTAAAAATGGACCTTTTACCTTGCGAAGGGGAGAGTTCGTACGAACCATTCGAACCCCCTCCCTGGTTACGGGCCTGGTAATAAATAGTCCGATAATACACAGTCTGTAATATTTTAAAATTTCACCACATTACTATACAAGTTTTCAAACTACCACGATGAATGCGCTCTAGGATAAATAAATATACATATATATATATTACATATACAATACATATATGTGTGTGTGTGCCAGCATGTGTGTGTGTATGTGCTTGCATGTGTCAAGGTAAAAGTAAAAAAGATAAAGTTATTACCCCATTGTGTCTAATTATCTAAAGTGAATAACCAAGTATCAACTATCAATATATACATACAATTAAAATAAAATACTGAATACTTATAGTAGAATAAATAATCCTATGATCCTGTAAAATATTTAGAAAATATAACTGGTAAATCTACTTGTACAGCTTACAAGTACATAACCAAGTAGATGGTTGCGTTAATACGAGTCTGCACGCATGCTTTGGAGCATGAACAATTAATATGCAATTGTAACAAGCATGACATGTATGTGTACTCTAGAGAGAGAGAGAGTGAAAGTCACTAAACGTACTCGACAGTCCGCCCGGACCCCTCTCTCTGCAGCGTGGCGTGAAAGCGAGGCTGCACGTACGTCCACCCGCCCATGTTCTTGTGCTCCTCCTGCACCCAGCAAACCTTCGCCTTCGGGTACCTCGCGATCTCCTCCTTGACCAGGTCAAACGGGAACGGACACAACTGAAACACAACACATACAGTTTACTTCTTTTAATATATAACGAGCGCAATTAAATATATATTACAGCACGATGTTTTCCCATGCCAACAAAAGACGTAATTCTAAAGAACGAACACATCTAAAAATATTTGTTAATATCATTTCATGCCACTTCATTTGTACGATTACAGTGTTTTACAAAAAATAGTTGGTTTCAAAAGCATACAATACAACATTATGCAGACATGAACTAGTTTGATGACCAGAGTAACTCCACTCATAGTATTTGCGATAGCTTTATCAGCAGTACAGAAAACTAGGCAACTAAAGTATAATAACTTTAACACTTCAATTCCAATATATTTGAGTAACCTACAGTGAGTATTACCCACTGTGAGTATTACCTACAGTGAGTATTACCCACACTGAGTATTACCCACACTGAGTATTACCCACACAGAGTAACCCACACCGAGTAACCCACACAGAGTAAACCACACCGGGTAACCCAACTAACCTGTTCAACTCTTGCGATGGCAATGTCCGAGTTACGTTGTTTCGTTGTTCGTTCTTTGTTCAGATCGTAGTACACGCGTCCGGAACAGAATACGAGTTCCTTGACTTGTTCTGCATTCTCCAACGCAGCCCCCGACTCTGGGATGACTCGCTGGAACTTTGTTCCTTCCGCCATGTCTTCGAATTTCGACTTGGCCTCTGGATGACGTAGCAGACTCTTTGGTGTCATGATGATACACTGCAACGCGACGCAATGACACAACATGAAATATTACCAACAACGATCCCAATATAACATCTTCGAATATATAACTTGCGATTGAAATTTAGATGTTAAATAACATTACAAATGTAGTCATTTATCAACAATTGCAAGATAAAAATCAAGTTACGAAATACAACAAGTATTCATGGACAACAATGGTAAAATCTCTATATTTTGAAATTACATTGGTGATAATGAGGGCAACAAAGTAGAATTAAATGTTTGAATACTAACAAATAATAAATGTCTCCTTCAATAATCTACACAATTTGTTACCTGCATGACAGGCAACAGAATGCATGCATGCATTAGGAGCAAAATGTATAATACTTTTTAACATGTCAAAACTATCAGCATCTTTGCTCGTTAGACTTTAGTTAACCTTATTATTCAGACTTTATTTATTTAGACTTTTTATTCATACAGAATATTCATTATTTTTCTTCATTTAGACATTTTATTCATATTTGTAAAATACAATGTAGGATAAACTAAAACGTCATTTTTTATCAATTACCAGAGAGTAAAGCAAGCACCGGACATTTCTACTCAGTTGCAATTAATTAACTTAATAGGCATAAAAAAAATACCATACCGGTACATAAAATACCATAAATTAACATACTCGCTTTCACATATGTTTTCACTTTCACATACTCATTTTAACAAACAATTTACTTTCAAACACGTTTTCACCATTTGGATCCAGAGGTTGTTTGGGGGGGGGGATTGTTACCCCCCGCTCGTTGGTATTTTTATCTGAAAATCACACCCCCCCCCCCTAGGTAGAACCAAGGTCTGCTGGATCCGCCCCTGGTTTTCAGATACATTTCATTGAAATATTTTTACACAACTCACGATTAATTAATTAATTGATGCATATAAAACACTGTCATTACTACAGTGTTACCTGAAGACAGGAGACAGACAGGAGACTGCGCCTTCGACAGTCAGCGGAAGACACATAGGATGCAGTAAAGTAATGCTATATACATACATACATACATGCATGCATACATACATACAATACATACATACATACATACAGACATAGGACTCAACATAACAAAGGCACAACCATCTCACCGGTTTACGGAAAGCAAGCGCGATCTGTCGTCTCAACGCATGGAATATATTGGCCGGCGTCGTGCAGTTCAACACAAACCAGTTAATCTCGTGCATCTGTTGCATCTCAAAGTTCTCGTTTTCCGGCTGTTGGAATCAAACAGAGCAAGCACACATCACAAATACTGCCCAAAACATTTATTTAAACTTACAGATCAATATTGCGAATTGATACCCAGATCATTTATTGTCTATCTCGATCAATTTTGAGAATCTCAATTTATTTTTCATTAATACTTCATAATATTGTAATACTTCATAACCCTGTAATACTTCATAATATTGTAGTAAATGCTTCATAACCTTTAAATACTTCACAACGATGTAAATACTATCTAACAACAACAGTTACAATTCAACACTCTAATGCTATCCTGACTACAACTATAGTAAATGCAATACATCAGCACATTACAGACGGGTGAAAACATACATTGCATGAATCATTGACCAAATACCAGGACAATTTAAACAGGTCTTGAACATACAGAAACATGTTGTGTGAGAATTTTTTAAATTCTAAATTCGACATCACATACAAATTAATTTCAATCTGACAAGTTTCAACTTCTTCTAGTTTACAGACAAAACAGGCGAAGGTAAAAGCTCACAGGAAAGTAGTCGGGGTCGTCGTTGCTCATCTGTAGATATCTCTCCAGTCTTGCGCTCGAATGTTCCGGACCCTGTGAACAACACAGCATGTAACATTAACAAAACATTACACTTACACAAGTATATCTAAGGGTGTCTTTTGTATACATCAATACAGTTTCTGATTTATTTACGTATGTGTTTTTGAATGCATGTGACTTTTCTTCTGCGCTCAATGTTTCATTGTTTGGCTCCTCAGAAGCTCTGACTAAACAAGTATATGAATGTCAACAGTGGAGAATAATTAGTCTAGCTAAACAGGATTATTTCTCTATAATTTTAAAACACTATTCACTTCATAATGTCATCCATTAATGTTCATCAAAGGACACCCTTAGTTCTCCTTCCGTCAACCTTACATTGCAATACACAATAAAGACGTGCCTATACGCCCACACATGCACAGCAACACAAAGTAGATGCCTACCATTCCCTCGTATCCGTGAGGCAACAGTACAACGAGTCCGCTCTGTCTGATCCACTTGGACTGTCCACTGCTGATGAACTGATCAAAGATACACTGCGCGTTGTTCGCAAAGTCACCGAACTGCGCCTCCCACATCACCAGCGCGTTCGGGTTGCTCATCGAGTAGCCGAGCTCAAAACCTACGCGCAGACATTGAACACAAGCTCATCTGTACAGTTTCAAAATTAAGACAAGAAAACTGTTGAGCAGTAGTTCTATATTTTAATGAAATGGATTACAGCAACAGTTGAGCAGCTTGTAGCAAACTAATTGAAGCTACTCAAGTAAGCAACCGAACTGAGCTACCTAAAACTGAGCAACGTAACTGAGCTACCTAAAACTGAGCAACGTAACTGAGCTACCTAAAACTGAAAAACCGAACTGAGCGAGCTAAAACTGAGCAACCTAATTGCGCTACCTAAAACTGAGCAACCTAACTGAGGTACCTAAAACTGAGCAACCTAACTGAGCTAGTTAATTAAGCCACTTATACTGGAGTGCACCAACTCGGGCCAAGTGTCGGCGAGAGCTAAATAGCGCGCCACGCCGAGCAAGCGAGAGCTAAGTTAGCTGTCGGTGTGTGCCACGGAGAACTAACTGTTAGTTCGGATTATCTTCTTAGCGCGGGCCGAAGCTCGAGCTGGCTAGCAATTTCAACAATTGGTGTGCACCAGCTAGAACTGACAACTACGGACTAATTATAATCTCGAGCTAGAGGTGAAATTTTAGCTCGAGAAATCGGCGAGCTAACTAGCTGGCTTGTCCTTATTTGTATTTTCTGAAAATAAATTTATTATAAAATAATCGAAATATTACAAGATTATAAGTTCTAAAAATGATATAAATTATCTTATATACGCAATACAAAATATTACTGTATAATACTGTATGTATTTTTGTATTAAAGACCTGCACAGCCGAGGTGCAGCTGCGTTATTTGTATGTATTTATGTATTTACATGTATTTCTAATTTTATGTATTTATGTACTTACAAATTTACGTATTTGTGTTTCTATGTATTTTTGTATTAAAGACCTATGAGCGTTAGGGTTAAACCTTAACCAGATAAACAAATTTTACTTTTTATAACAAATTAAGGTTAAGTTATAGTCTAATTACTGATACTTAACACACCTAACTTACAGTATACATATATATACAGTGCTTAAAGTAAGGGGAGTCCTCTGAAAAAAGGTTGGGTGGGCACCTCCCCCCCTCCCCCTCCTCCCTTTGATTTTTTGTACTTTTAACACTCTCCTCTTTAAAAGCAGTTTGATGGCCCCCCTTGTTTTTCACTGGCGCTGCCCCCCCCCCCTACCGCTCGACATCGACAGGTATTTTCACCGGCAACCCCACCCCCCCACCGTTC
>JAQFZK010000105.1:0-13881 GCA_034695905.1 Fridericia nemoralis | reverse complement strand
CCTCTGACGGTATTTTATCCCTTAGGGACACACCACACATCCATCTAACCATCATCCTTTCTGCTCTTTCCAATCTCCGTATATCATCCGCCCTCATTGGCCAGGTTTCACTCGCGTATACCATCACACTCTGCACACATGCCTTATACTCTAAACCATTTGTATGCAATGAGACACCTCTTTTAGTAAGCATTGATGCGAGATCTCTGAACTTCCGCCATGCACAACTTACTCTAGCTACTGATGAGTAAAGCAACATAAAGAAAAATGACAAATCACGCAAAATCTCTTCTCCTATTATCATGCAAATTCTCATCTCGTACCTTAACAAAATCAATTCATAACAACATCCATCCCCACTATGTTCTCTATTCAAAATTCACATCCATGGCACCAAACACTTCTTTACTTGCAAAAATATAGCCACTGACCTCAATCCACTGGATCTCTGGAATGACCCCGTGGCAGCCGCTTATCTGATAAAGCTACGGGAGGATACCCTGGGGCAAGCCGAGGGCGGCGCTGGGTTTCAGGCTGCGGACGGATATGTGAAATCGCGACCAACACCAACATCATATTCTTTTGTATACATGTGCATATACATGTATAGTGGTTGTAGGTTTGTGTACAGTTAGCTATAGGTTAGGTATACGCAGTTACAGAAATTTATGAAATCTATTCACTACTGTACTTTTAAATAATTATGATCATACTCTCACACGTGTACTGTGTGCATTTATTTTGCACATCCATGAGCATGGGTCTCCCAACGAGTAAATTTTTTAGACCACCTCTGAACTTATCGCTAAATTCATTGGTTGTCACTTACCATATAATCTCGATCATAAACCAATTAATGCATAAGCTGACCCTCATTCTTGAAAAGATACAAATTGAAAGAAAGTTAATATCTCGTATTTACAAGTTGATACGTCTAGCTGCATGAATAGCTAACACTGTCAAACAGCAATTTCCTGCAGAGAGGTGTAAACATTCTAACAATTATTGGGGGGATGTATAGGAAAGGTTTGTTTAACAATTTAGATCAAATCAGAGAGACGTGCTGACAAATCCAGTGATACATATTTTTGCAAACATTTCTTTTACAATATAGCATTATCCGATTTTTTTTGCTAGAGAACATTTAGCAAAATATTTGTAGTAGAAGAAATGTCAAGTTGAATGATTTCGGACACGTTTTTGATATCAAAGTTCTCTGAGCATTGTTGTTTTTCTGAAAGAACAAAATACAGCAGAATAACCGGACTAATTTTCAACTTTTAATTAACTTTTCGTCACTGACCCTTTAGTGAGACGACTGGCTTGTGAAAAGTTTAAAATTGTTTCTCTTAAATTTCTTGGTTTTTACCTCGAGAATATCTGTATATTACTGGTTGTTTAGGTATTATTCTTATCTAAATACTACGTCGTTGTGTTCAGAATGACCCCTCGGGGTTGGGAGCGGACAAGATGGTCTTCAACGATGAAGATTTTGTCATTTCATCCGACTCAGATGACGGAGGAGGAGGCAGTGGGAGAAAAAAGAATCGCAAGGATAACCTGCTGGAGAGAAGGACGACCCTGAGTGGGGAGGGGCTGATCCTTGACCCCAGTTTACTCATTGACCTCGCAGACGATAGCAAACAGGCATCAAACATGGCTGCCGTCCCTCCGGCGAACAAGAAGGCAAAGGTTGACGAACACGATAGGAACTTGAATAAGAATGCTGGCGATGTTTCTAAAGAAAAGAATATTAACAAGAACTCGGGTAATGTTCCTAAAGGTAAGAACTCTGGCAACATTCCTAAGGAGAAGTTGAATAAGAGTGCTGGTAATCTTCCGAAAGGGAACTTGAATAAGAGCTCTGGTAATCTTGCTAAGGACAAGAACGTTAACAAGAATTCTAGCAGTAGTTTGACTACGTGGAAGTACCTGAACAGGAAGAGCAGTAGCAGTCTGGCTGCTGCTGCAGCGACCGTTAAAGAAGAGGCGATAGAGAGAAACAGGGAGAAGGTTGTGAGACAATATAGAGGCAATGTTATAGGCACACCTAGAGGTGTAAACGATGAGACAAAGACACCTCAAGATATAAGAAAAAAGATGGACAGCATTCATAGAATTATAGAGAGAAGCAAGGCTAGAGCGATAAGCAGAAACATAGCTTCCAATAGGAGTACAAGCAAAGATGAGATGGGGAGTAGAAACATTGATTTGAAGAGTGGAGGTCAAGTGAAGGATAGAAAGAGGAGTAGAAGTAAAGAGTTGAGGAGAAGTAGAAGCAGGGGGCGCAATACGAGTAGAGGCAGGGATACAAGGAGAAACAGAAGCGCGGAGGTGAAGAAGAGTAGAAGCAGGGATAGGAAGAGCAGTAGAAGTAGAGATAGGAAGAGAAGTAGAAGTAGAGACAGAAAGAGAAGTGCAAGTAGGGACAGAAGAAGTAGAAACAGCGATGGAAAGGATAGAAGTGAGAATAAAAAGGGGTCAAAAAGTAGAGAAACTTCTAAAAGTCATTCATTAGGGAGTAATGACAAATCGACAAAAACAGCCGCTGCACAAGTAGACGAGAAGGAAGAAACAACCTCAAAGCACACTGACAATAAAGAGAATAAAAACATATCGACAGGCTCAAAGGCAGGGGAGACCAAGGATACAAGCAGGGATAGTTCGTCTAACAGTGAATGCAAGAGCTCTGGAACTGGAAAACCAATAGCTAATAAAACTGATGATAAAGAGAAAGTGAGCGAAAAAGTGAGCGAAAAAGACAGAAAGTTGACAGGTTGCGATGCAGTGTCCTTGGACAAAGGTAAGGAAAAGGGAGATAGGAAGAGTAGTGACAAGGATGCCACTACCGTCAAGACAAGCAAAGAGTCTGCAGCAGGGGATGGAGAGAGAGGGGTTGAAGGGAGGAAGACAGGCATACAGGCGAAGGAGGAAGAGAAAAGGGGGTTGAAAAGAAGGCTTGATTCAACAGATAGGGAAAGAGACGCGAAGAAGGATGGAGAGACAAAGAGAGAGACACCGTCAGAGAAAGATAGAAAGATAGATACCAGGAAAGAGTCTGAGGCAGACAAGAGAAGTACTGAGACACACAAGCAAGCAGAGAAGAAAGCAGACGGGGAAAGAATGAGAAACAGCACTGATGGCGAGAGGAAAAAGTCAGAAGAATCTGGTTTCCAACGCTCTGGAGACAAAAATTCAACTTCCCTTCGCCAGACTGCACCTACAAATTTAAACATTTCCGTTAGGCGGGAGAGCGAGAGAGAGAAGGGGAGAGAGGAGGTGAAGAGAGGAGATGAAGTGAAGAAGGAGGGGGATGAGGTGGGGGTGCAGTACATATGCTACATTGATGGAGACAGAGAGTGGCGCTGCGCGAGATGTCGTCTAGGGTTTGACCAGATCAAAAACTTTCTCCAACATCTGCACTCTGCTGCACATGAAGAGGTATATACACGTTTTTTTTCAGTACAAAATTTCATTAAATATTGCACTTTACAGGTAAGTTTTTTGTTGTTTGAAGTGCTGATGCTGTTGTGTACTTTTGTAGTGTAGGGCATGCTGCTAGCAATGAATAGCTGTATAGATTTATTTCATCTTGTCAGTTTATTTAGTCGTAATATTGAATATTCGGGAGTTGTGAAAGTTACCACTTGTTGAATATGATGAATGTGATGAGGTAGGGTGTTGGATTGCAACACTCAGTGAAGGCTAGAAACCTGCATGTCAGGTGGTCTTTGTGACAGGGGGTCTTTATGCTCAAGGGGTCTTTATGCCAGGGGGTCTTTGATCCAGGGGGTCTTTATGCCAGGGGGTCCTTGTCTCAGGGTATCTTTGTGCCCAGGGGTTATTTGTCTCAGGGGGTCTTTGTGCCAGGGTGTCTTTGGGCCCAGGAGGTCTTTGCTTCAGGGAGTCTTTGTGCCAGGGGTCTTTGATTCAAGAAGTCTTTTGTGCTGGAGCGTTTTGTGCCCAGGGGGTCTTTGTCTCAGAGAGTTTTTGCTTCCAGGAGTCTGTACCAGGGGTCTTTTTTCGTGGGAAGATACATTTGGTCTTCTGCAAGGATTATTTACACAAATGTCATGTTAAGTTAATCTTAAGTCAATAACAAAATATTAACCTCCTCCCATCAGCTAAAGCCTAACTATCGAAATGTCACAAAGTTAACCCATAACTCAATTCAAGTTAAACTCACTGTTAATCAGTTATAAAAGCTGTGTGCTTCTGTAAATGAAATGAATTTCAACTTTGTCAACTGCCGTAACCTAGTCTACGAGTTACATTCGGATGATACTTAACTATAGCTGTTTGACTGAAGCACTGCTGCAAGTTCTGCTTAGTGGCTTGAATAGACGCATATCTTTTTGTTCTTGTTCTTGTTGTTTGACACAGGCGACCAGGTCTGATACGTGTCTTCGTGTTCTTGTTCTTGTTGTTTGACACAGGCTACCCGGTCTGATTTGTATCTTCTTGTTCTTGTTCTTGTTTGACACAGGCGACCAGGTCTGATACGAAGCCTCTCATATTAGACACGGAGAAAGAAGAAGTCGTCTTGGCTGAACACCGGAAGCCTGTTGAAGTACCTGTCAAAGGTTTGACACGTTGGGCCTGCTTCTCTGTTTGTGTGTGTGTGTGTGTGTGTGTGTTTGTGTTTTGTGTGTCTGTGTTTGTTCACTTGTATCGGTACGCAAGACTCTGTTTATATGGTTTGTATATGTGTTTGTATGATAATCTGATCGGGCTTGTGTGTGTGTATCTGTGTGTATATATTTGTCTGTGTTTCTTTGTGTTAACGCTTGTAGTCTCACAGATATATCAATATGCAGTGTCTGTGAGTGCGTGTAGGTGTCAAGTACATGTATCCGACGCAAGGCTTCTACTGTTCTCTGTGCATGAAAGCATTCGCAGACACTCAGTCTGCCGAGTCACACCTGTTCACCAGCGCACACTATCGCGCTTACTTGGTACGTATACATTCCCACGTGTTCAACCACACCCTCCCCCCCCCCCCCCATCCTTTCACCGTTCTCCCCTTTCGTCACTGTCTACAACTCTATATATTTATGCTTGTATATTTTTTACCAGTACATGTATAAACAGTTTGCCGTACCAGTGTACATGTGCTATTCCGTGCATGTAGTGCACGACTCGTGCGCAGGTGAGCGAAACGAACCGGTTTGAAAGAACGAATCACTGCAAAGATATTCGACTCGAAGGCTTGAAAAAGATAATTCAATCATTAAACGAATATCATCTGTGCTGTGTTATTAATAAATGAAAAGAGATTTAAGGACATTTTTTATCGTCATCGTTGTTTTACTTTCATTTTCTGTGCTTGCAAATGTTTAATTAAACAATAAATTGTTCATAATTAATCTAACCTCCATTTAACTGTATATGGAGCGTCACCTAACTGCACAATTTTTGTTCTCTTCTACTTAAATTAACCAAACAAAGCGTTAACCTTCTACCACAGGGTCTATACCTCGATCATTCGTTGCATTTAACCGTTCTTGATTTGAGTTTGATTATAGTAAATTATAGAGCTTTTACCCAACGGACGCCATTTTCTATGCAGGGTAGTGTTTTTATTGAGCCACAAACACATCATGCTTAGAGTGCACGATCTGATGGAATGAAACTGCCGCGGCTCTAACTCCGACAGAGGAATCTTTTGTTTTGTTGCGTCAGTTGTCAGTCACAATCAAAGCGCTCGTAAAGTAATCGCTATGATAACTTTCATCATTGTCGTTCTTCACAATGGTTTTAATTAAAAACTAGGAACTTTGGTGTAGTGTCATACTTCGCTGAATCATGCTTTCATTCATCAATCACTTCATGTGTTTCCTAAATCTATTCATAGGATGACAACTGTAACGCTTGAAGACGGTGAAGCTTTGTTGGTGTTTTGTGAAACAATAAGAGTTTTCCAACCCCTTACGAGAGAGTTTATTATGTAGTGACCGGTAATTATCTAGTCAACTTATAGCGCCAAGTATAGGCCGGGTAAAGGACTAGAGTCTGACAGAGTGAATGACAATCAAGGACGTGTGTCATGCGTTGTCTAGAGTCTGACAGAGTGAATGACAATGAAGGGCGTGTGTCATCCGTTGTGCTTAGTGGAGCTGAATGCATGCGCGTGTGCTGGTGACTGCAATTGTCATTAGATAGAGTTGTTGGTTATGGCTGTCAATGTTTGAAACGTCGCGAACAGAAAATCAAAAGTTAATATAGTGACGCTGTGAATTCGTTTGAAGGGATTAGATGTAGAAGTGAAATGATTTCCTGTTTTGTTACTGAAATGATTTATGTTTGTTACATTTAAGATACTTGTCACGTTATAAGCAACAGGGCTTCATGGCTCAGTTACTAGGGCATTGGACAATATTTATTCATCAACGTGACGATTCGTAGTCAACTCGCACTGTGGCTGTGTTATTGAGTAAGACCGTTAAGCAAGGTCTCTCTATATGTTCACTGCTTCAACCCAAGAATTGTTCGTTTCTAAGTCGGTTACTAGCGTTGATGTCTTCCAGTGTGTTTCGTGTGAAAGCACAAGAGTGCGCTTCTGAGACAACGTAAGAGTTGCCTTACAAATGCTTACTTTACTTATATGAAGATGAGGACTCTCTGTGGGTTGATCTGTAGAGGACGGATAGAAGATATAGAGTTGTTTTAGAGTTGAAACTCTGCAGATGTTAACCTTGTAGCCGTGACAGTGATAACTGTACAGTATACTCACAGCATTTCACCGTGCAGTGTGCATGCATATGTGTGTGTGTGTGTGCGCACGTGCTTGTGTGCGTGCGTGTGTGCGAGTGTCTGTGTGTGTGAGTGTGATTGTGTATAGATGCCATTTTGTGTTTGAGCGTGTGTTTCTAAGTTTTTTTATTTATATAATTATGTTAGTCTTAATAACTGCTAGCATTAATAGTCAAAATGTTCAGAAATGGTTCAAGATTTGGTGTATTTCAACTGGGTAGGTAGTTTGTTTCTTTTCTTACCCTGTGTGCACTAGTGTAGTGCTTGCAGTGCTTTTAAATAGTCGTAGTCATGTAAACCATTAAAATTGTTAGTGAAAATTAAAATATCAATGCCATCTTGTGTTGTTGTTTTATGTTTCGTAATGTCTCTAAATGTTTTATATCTTTTGTATAATTTCCGATTTGATGCTGTTATTTAAACAATCTGCTGCTTAATGATGGATTCAGAATACAACAAAATTCACATGCGCAGACCTGTGCATTTTTGAACACACAAACACAGTCGTATGCAATCTTTTAAAACTGCACTCATGAGCAAAGAAAAGAAAGTAAGTCTTATATACAGTAAGTCTTTGATTATTTCGACTGTGCAATGATCAAAAACTTACTGTACTTCCCATCCCCACTGCAGCAGAAAGCATCTGCACTTTTTGCTGACATGAGCTCGTCTGCTCGTGCACTGATTCGTAACTTTCTACATGACTCTGTTGAAGCGCGCTCCGTAAGCAACAAAATCCATAGACCTGTTGCCTTTCTGGCGACGCAGACGTGTGTAGCACATGTTTCGGCCTGTGCCAAATGTTTGGGTCTGCGCTTGCATTTAATTGTATGCTGAATCCGCCAGAAGCAGTATCCGATGCTATAAATGAATTGCAAAGTGTTCTCGGTAATTTAAGTATAGTGCAAATTGTCATGGTGCCAGTCTTTCATTCAATAATATTTAATTATCATAATATACTAATATTATTTATAAAAATAATACATTGTATATTCTAGTTGTTGTTATTATGTGGACTTAACTGTATGACTTTGTTGCTGGAAAAGGACAAAATTTCTAACATTAGGTTATATTCTAGTTAGAGTTAAATAGACACGTTAGAATTGGAAAGAGATGCATCAACAAAGAAGACCGCAATGAAGACCAATTGTAGAGAGCTAAAACAATTGTGAAAGGCAGCAATAGAGGAAAATGTACGATGGGTAGCCATAAACGAAAACAAAAGGAAAAAGGGAGAGAAATAGAGATCGAGAGTGCACATAAACAAAGGAGAACTGCCATTGAAGAGAATAATCACTCAGTAGAAGTTGATCATCCTCAATCATGTATTGTCTGTCTATTTTGAATGACAGAGTTGGCTTTTTGCAAGATAACAACAGAAGTATTACAAAGTTGAGAAACAAATTGTATTTATTATTATTTCCTGAATTTTACTTATTATTTAGCTTTACTTCCAAATGTTATTTGAATGTTACTTATTACTTATTTCTAGTTCCTAAAATGATTGTACTTCTACTTCTACTTGTGATATCATTAAGTACAATTATTTCGTTTACTTCTAGTTTTACTTATCTTTAAGTAATACAAAACTAGTACAAACTGATTGATGCTGAAATTTGACAGTTAATTTGTCAGTGAGTTAAATATCAATGTATGAAGGTGGGCGCAGTGGAAAATTTAGAAAGTTTTATCAGGAGCCAAGCTTTAATGGGGCAGGGGGTCAAGGTGCTCCTTTTGAATAGAGTTTTATCTAAAAATACAGCTTTTATACCCCAAAATCATAAACTGTCGTATCACGACGGCCATTGCCCGGATCGGCTAAATCTGCTACTGGGTAAGTGAGTGAGCTAGTCAGCATTGGTAAAGCGGTAGTTAATACGTAGTTGTGTTGTGCGTGTTATTTTTGAGTGATTGTTTACTGCAGTTTATAGGAAGTCTCTGTCGTTCTTATTCAACAATAGAAATACTCTGACAGCCTACCAAGCACAACACGAGAGCGTGACAGTGAGACCAGGAGATCAACTCCGACGAATGAGGGACGATCTTCAGTACATCAAACTCACTCTGCTGAGAAGATGGAAAGCGATTCGAAGATGAAGAGCACTGATGAAGAAGACGCAGAGGTTGGACGTTCGAGATCGGAGGGGAAGGATGAGGTGCGACACGACGGGGACAAGGAGAAGGGTGGTGATGAGGTTGGGGCAAGACGTTCGACGGAGAAGAACAGCGACGGAGATGACGAGCAGAACATATCAACAGCCGTTGGTCAAAAGTCGTTGGACAAGACAGCAGGTGTTCTCGGGTCAGTGATACAAGGTGGTCAGGGATCAGAGATGAAGGATGGGTTGGGTTCAGATCTTGGGGCAGGGACGCAGGTATGCTTGGGGTCGAAAGCAGAGGACGATGGGATTGAGTCAGAGGTACTGGATGTTCTGGGTTCTAAGTTCGATGCTAATTCTTCGCAGCAATCGGCAGCTTCGCCAGAAGTGATCAAGATTTGCGACGCTGGTGGGGTGATGAAGGAACTTTCAGCGGTGGGTGTGACTACGGTGGAAGGATCTTGTCGCGATAACGAGGGTGGGTTGCAGATGAAAGATATTCCGAGGCACAGCGAGGGATCAGTGGCAACGGCTCAACCCTTGGAGAGTTCACTCCAGAGTAAACCTATCATTGTAGATGATGATCCACAGTCAAAACTTGGCAGTTCGTTGCAGACAGACGAGCAGACAAAGGATCTTTCTTCTACCGGCAAGGTGCAAGCAGATGCTCCTGTTTCTGTCAGCAAGACAGAGATGAAAACCACTCCATCAGAGATCAAGCCAGAGAATACGTCTGCTCCTCGTGTTGTCAAGGTACCAGTAAAGCCTAGACTCTCGGATAGCAGAACGCCGATAAAGCCTAGTGCTTCTGAAAACAAAACACCAATAAAGACCAGGTCTTCTTGTAAAAAAATTCCGATAAAGCCTATTTCCTCAGATAACAGAACACAGGCAAAGCCTAGTCCATCTAGTACCAAGGTGCAGTCGAAGCCTACTTGCTCTAATAGCAGGACGGAGACGGAGGCAAAACCTAATACCTCGGTTAGCAAGATTCAGACAAACTTATCATCATCTTCGAGTAAGGTACTGAACAAGATAGATCTGTCGCACAGTAGCGCGAAGACAAAGCACACTTTGAAGGGGACGGAGTCGTTGTGTGATGATGTTGTTGTTGTTGACGAGTGGGATGTGACAATGGATCAAGATGATTGCAACGACAACATTGCACAGATTGGGGAACAACATGGAATGTCAAAAGACCACATTGTTGCAAATGAAGATGAAGAGGATAACATGGAGGACCTGATGAGGGAATTCATCACTCTTTCGGAGGTAGGGGCTGACGATGAGAATGCCGATAGTGATAACGATGACGCTAATGTTTCGTCGTCTTGTGGTGCGGAGGAAACGACACAATTGAAAGAAAGCCTGCTTGTTGATAATGAAGCAGCTGTACAGGGCACTTCGAAGGTCACAATAGGAGAAGCACGTAAAGAAGAGGATCACGGGCCAGGAGGACAGCAGTCCGATTTCATTGATGTACGTACACAAGCTGAGCAAGAGATGGAGATGTTGGCCTCCACCTCTCCGGTGGATCAAGGAGAGGATCAAGAGGCGGACATTCACCCGGAAGTAGATCATCAAGGTAACAGCAGGGGAGTTGACGATCAAGTTCGTAGACATGATTTTAGTCAGATGATGGATAACTCTACTGAGAGCTATCGTATTGTACAATGCGTGACTGCTGACAATCTGACTGTAGAAAACGCGACTGTAGCAGATAGAACTGTGGATAATAATGAGATAATTATAGACGCTACAAGTAAGAGCCAAGCTGATCAAGAACAGTCTGTGGCTCAAGAATTGGAGAGTGAAGAAAATTCAGCAGATCATCAGACTGAAAACGTTTCAAAAGACCTGACTAATGACGAAGCAGCAGTGATTGATTTAGAAGAGGCAGGAAACCAGTCTGTTGAGGTTCATGACACAGACAGCGACGTAGCAATGACTCGGCAGCTCTTGGATGATGTCACATCAGCAGATGATCTGTGTGATGTGCAAGTCAGTCATGTCATCTGTGACTCATCGACCAGCGAGGATCAAACCAAGTCGTCTGCAGGAGACCCTGCTGAAGAGTCAACTGGGTCAGCATGTGAACTTGGTGAGTCGGAGACTGGTGCTGCGACAGCGGCAGCGGAAGTTGGACCAACTGCGATGAAAACTGTTGAGCAAGATGATGATGATGTAATTTTTGTTTCAACAAGCGAATCGAAAGTTACAGAAAATGAAATTAAAATTGCAATGAATGATTCGTTTGGTTCTAGATTACAAGCTGATTATGCTTTGTGTACTGAAGAGACAATTTTGAAATTTAGTCCCGCTGCAGATCTTACTGACACTAATGATCGTGAGGTTCAACAAGATGACAGATTCGCTAGCGGTGTTAATTTATCAGATGAAGTTATAGTACTGGACGATTCGGACGATCCTCAGTTTTTTAATGTTGCAGATAGTGAATCCAGCGTGCAGGTGAATGAACAGGGTGATGCTAAGATTCAAACTTCAGAACTTAAGCCAATGTTAGAGGATTCGAATTCTTTTGGAGATTCTGTCAAGGAGGTTCTGCAGGTGGTGGATGAACAGGGTGGTGCTGAGATTCAAACCTCTGAACTTCAGCCTATGGTAGTGGACTCGAATTCTTCTGGAGGTTCTGTCGTTAACGTGGACGACGTATTGCGTAGTTCTCCGAAGAACGCTGAATCGTTTGTTGACAGTAATGCATCACTTCCTTCGTTCGACGATATTCAATCATCTGGTGCTGGGCCGGTGGTGGAGTCGATCGCTTCTTCACAAATCGTCGAGTCGTTAATGTATTCCGCAATGTCTGTGGAGTCAACCGTTGCTGCGGAAAACGTGCCGTCGTCTCTACTCGCGGAAAGCCAACCTCAGTCTGTTGATGCAGAGAACATCGAGTCATCTGGTTCTGATGAGATTGTTGCCCTGTCAACCATCGAGTCAACCGTTGCTGTAGCTACTGTGGAGTCACCTGGGCGACGTGCTGCGGGGAAGACGAGTGGCTCTGGGGCGGGGGACAGTGGGCGTCAACTCAGACCAAGACCGAATCAAAGACAGTGACCTTTTTGAATCGATCTTCAGAGTGTACGTATGTATGATAATTGTAGTCAACAGTCAACAAGTATTTTTTATTGTTTACATGTATTTTTAGAACTGTTTGCTCACTGTCTTGTTAACAACTAATCTTATAAAAATTTGAGGCTCTCAATTCTACTGTGAGGCGTGTATGTATAAGAAGTTTGCAGCAAAATTTAAAATAACCATTTACGGCAAATTGTATGCCAACATGTATGTAGCGATGATTAATTACTTGCTGATGCTAATAATAATTATATTAAATACCTTGACAAAATGAAGGTTTTGCTTGAATTAGTATATTAATAGGTATGTAATGAATTTTAAATATTTTTTGGATTCAAATGGATTAAAAAGTTTCATCAGATTTTTCTGCTTAATGAATTTTTACAAAAATGATTTGTACGTACATTTTACATTGCATTTGTTACAATGTACATTGTATGTAGCATTTTGGTACAACGAACACTGTACGTTGAGTTTGGTACAGCGGACATTGTGCATTGCACTTGATGCTAAACTCCTGGTCAGAAATGTGTTCGGTCAGCACTAGTGAAATTTATCCAAGTAGGGGCCTACTTCCAAAATACTGATTTGAGGGAATAAATTTTTGACAACTGCCAAATCTTAAATCATCTCACGCTGCAGATGTTGCATCATTTCATGTCTTCACATGTACAACAGCAATAGGCGACTACAGTTACTGTTGTGTGGACGGATCATTGATGATGTTGTAGTTGTGTGCATGTGAAACGACTCTGTATTGGATATAATCGTTGTTTCACAAATATAAAATATAATTTGTGAATTTCAGCTGCTGCTGCCGCTAGCGCCACCAGCTGCTAGAGCTGTAGCTGCAGTAGATGATACGACTGCAGGCTATCCTGATGAGATGTACAGCTGCTGGAACGAGGGCTTTCGGCTGACAGTTCTGAGTTTTGTGTTATGATGGAACAGTGACAGTTAAAAGCGAGGACTGATGTATGTCGTGTAGAAACTGAACTATGAAAACAATAGTAATAACATGTTTAATCTTCATCTATGAGCACTATACAAGTTCTTCTATCTGCACTGTAATGTCTGTTTTATTCACCAAGTTCTTTTGGTTGGTTGAGTATTCAATTCTTGCTGTAAGTGTATGTATATGATTGACTTATGTAATCAGAACTTTGTAATTGTGAACTTTGCATGTTATTGCATGTTATATTGTTGTTGGCTTGTTTGAATACATTTGAAATGGTTATTATTATTATTATACTGAATACTTAAATTTGATCTATCTTTATCAAATCTAAGTTTTCAAATTGATTGAATTGTTAATTTTCAAAGATCATAAATTCCACACCGATTGTACATTGTTAGTGTAAATGCAGTTGGATGGATTTTATTCAGTCAGAGTTTCTGTGTTGAAAATATGAATTCATGGATAAGGACTCCTGACACTCTCCTGTATATATATATGTTTCATGGTCCTATGCTTTCTGTACACATCTCTGTCAGTCTGTGGTATTCTCTACCAACAGAGTATTTCCAGCATCGGTGAAAATGAACCGTTTGCCTGTTAACTTGCAAAAACTACAGATTATATCTGCCGTACATGTCCTGATGCAATATGATGTTATTATAAATGACTATACTGTTGCTGTGTCAATGCAATGTGTTGTGAACTTGTGACATTTGAGTCGATTACTGTACGCGCCTGCCAACATTTATCCCATGCTAAGAAGACGTTGAAAGGATGACGTCCTGACACCTGCTGCCTGAAGATTCACCGACGATCTACAACGTGTCGCTGTCAACTGGCGGTAACAATCGTCACCAAGCAGTCGTATGATGGACTTCCGTTCATGATGTCATACTGGAGCTTGTTCTTTACGTCGATTTTTGAAAAACTTTTTTGAAATGTTTCGTCGAAATACAATAAACTGTTTATGTTTGC
>JAQFZK010000104.1:0-13927 GCA_034695905.1 Fridericia nemoralis | reverse complement strand
GAATTAGATTTAGATTAGATTTAGATTAGATTTAGATTAGAGTTAGTGAGATTATTAATTAGATTTGAAACGGAAGGACGAGAAAGGCCCGAGTCAAACATGCGTAAATGTCAGAGATAAAAGATCAGAATAATAGTAGCGTAATAGGCGCCGACTGCAGCGTGGCAGTTATTTTTTACCTGTTTTTACGCTTTTTATCGGTAGATTTTAAGGAAACAGATTAAAAATCCGAATGAAAAACAGTGTTTCTGCTTAGAAAGACTGTCGCTTCTTGTAGTCATAATCGTTTTTATAATGATAATAATTTTTGTAATCATTTTAACCGATGCAAAGTAAAATGTTATTACTATATTACACAACATAATGGCATTTTGATCTACACTATATTTAGCGCTGATTTTTCAACAGTAAGTTAGTTTTATTTATCCACACAAAGGCATCTGTTCAATTTTTGAAATGTAGGCGCCTCTAAAAGTCAGAATAGCAGTTATAGTAACTGTTGGCTACTGATTTGTAATTTCTGAGGTACGGTACTTAAATCACCAATACAGGTGACACAAAGAGTATGTGATTGCATCCTGATATGATCATGCTGACACGTACTAGTGCTATCTGATTTCCGACGAGGTGAATAACTAAAGGTAGGCCTATCTGTTTGTCCAGTCCAGCCTTTACGATGAGAGTTGGGATCCTTCGCAACTGAATTGAACCAGAAAGCATCTGTCGCCGAGTCGCAGTTTATGGAGTTGCAACTTGCATACTCTTGATCACAATGACGCCGGATTCTAATATAGAATTTTGAATATAAGTTTGAGTTGAATGGTTGCTGTTAACTGTTTCCTGGCTCCATGGTCGCGATGTTGAACTGATACCTGCTGCACATGTGGTATTTAAAACTCTATTTGGTAATATTTTTAATTGTAGTTTGTTGCAGCCTACGAGTCTGTAACAAATGCTTCAACTTATTCCTGATGAAACTACTCGCTTTTACTGTACGAAGCTAATTTAACCCACAATAGATAGTGAAGATGTTCGCCGAGTTTACTGCTACAGTCTTACAGATCAGATAATGCACATCTGTTAACAAATCAGATATACCGTACTACATTTTGAGATGTGAAATAAAATGGTAATTTTGGACCAATCTATACCCTATTTTAAACTTAATTACTAAACAGTAATTGCAAAGTTTCCTCGCTCTTTCAGACAATGTTGTGTGCACATATTTCTTATATGTTTGGGACGGCTTGTACACACTCAAAATATAAAAACATTGAAAGTCGACTGTATTAACATAAGATTAATAGGAGTAAAATTGCAATAGAACAAATATTCTAAGATGTGAAATTTAGATTATTTCAGTGTAAAAAAATTAAGCCTCGAGTAGTATTTTACGTGTACAAAATTTAGTTTGTACAGGCATTTTATGAAATATTTATTTACGTAATATCCATGTCAATTTACATTACTGGATGTCAATTTCACACCCAGTTAAACAGTTTACAAATGCCCTGGCAGTGTCCACAAATTAGTCCACTCACAATAATCCACTAGAACTGGTTAAGAAACCTGTCGGTCAGATAGCAATCAATTTTCAACCAGTTTTCTCTGTTTACAACTTTCAAGTTCATCTAGATTTATAGACTTTAGCAGACTAGGACTGTGCGAGACTGTACCGCTGTGGCAGCGGTAGAGCCGAGGGTCAGCAGATTTTACTTGACAAGTGAGGTAGATTACAACTGCCAGTCGATTAGTGATCGACAGGCGAACTCCAGCAACATTTTTGTCAAGCAGTTGTGCTGTGTAGACCTATATTAAATACTTGCAAGCAAACGTTGCAAGTAAATGTAGCAAGAAATATTTGCTAGCAATGCTTAGCTAATTTCTTCATTCCTTTCAGCTGTATCCAAATGCGATTTCTGAAAGAATGCACAGTTAAAGATTTAGTAATGATAGGCACGATAGAATCATGCCATAATTCGTTTCATAATTTGTTTTGTTATAGTTTGTCTAGCCACACATATATTAGCAGGTCCAGCTGGAGTATATAACCATTTTACAAAGATTTAGGCAGCAGTTCAATTCTCCCACCCATGCAACTTACCCCCTTACAAGACAATATGCAACCAAAAAAGCTACAGGCATATTATAGGTAGGCATTCTTTAACACAGGGTATACTGTTTGTTGGTCAAAGAAGAGTCAGGCAAACAGCCATCACAACAATATTATATTAAATAAAAAGTATGCCAATGGAATTTGTGATAAAATCAAAGTATTCTGTCTTAACAAATGACAGATTGAAAAAGTCCCACCCCTGTCCTCTATTCTTACTACTTACATCCGTGCAATTAATACTTCATTTAATCTGGTGCTGAATCATTGGACAAAATAAATGAATCTATTAATTATTGCAATCGGTAAATCATGTCGATACTTTCACTAGTTCTATTATTGGAAGAGTTGGTGGTTTAGCATTTGAAACAGTGTTTTTACTGCACGCATAAGGCATATCATTTGAAACTGTGTACTGCATGCACAAGGCCTCAGTGCATAGCACGTGACAAATTACAACGAACGACACACATTAATTTGTAAAACACAACACGTTTTTCCCCGGCAGAAACACTAAAACTAACTAAATTACAATCAAAATACACTGTGCAATTCATTAAATTTACAACGAGAGAAATATCACTAGAAAAACTAATATGATTTCTTTCTATTGCTCTGGAAATTAAAAACAATAGATCACCCAACTGAAATAACTGTACAGTAATCAAAAAAACATTGAATACGATTACACTGCAATCCACAGAGAATGGTGCGCCATGCACAGATTTATCTGCGCAAGCACTGTATGACAGTCATTTTTTTGAACTACAGAATATTTTCATTGAAATAATTCAATTAATAATAATGAAATAAGATACACACAAATTCTACTCAGGTATTTTATCGATACTGTATAGTAGTGTATAGTAATGGATGAAGTATTACTGAAGGTGTCATTCTTCACAATACAGCAGTAATCAGGCATGGTGGCTTCATAACTAAACGGGTTATTCAGATTTAAAACGATTACAATAGAAACGGTATTGAGAAATAGTAATTAATTAATAATAGCTAGTTAATTTGATTTAAAACACAATGTTGCACGGCAATAAGTAATTCCCATCGCTAGGCGTAAGGCACCAGAGCGATTCAGATTAAACCGATATATCAATGAATAAGAAAAACAATAAACATACGGAATGTTAAAAAAACAGACAAATCCAATTTTATGTCAGACGGCTTACAATAAATGTACTAAAAGTTGACATGCGTTATATAATAAGATCGGGCAATGCCTAACCCAAGCTTCCAACGACTTGCTGGATGCTTGATTCAATAAATTGTCGTCTGCAGTTAGACCAGAGGGAAAAGGTCTTAAACCAGTTTGAAGTTGTTTCACATGCAACGATTTCCCATTGCATGTGAAACCTACACACAAAAATTTACCTTTAAAATATATTGTCTCCATGTGCACACAAGTATTTCTGCCATAATCCAACCTTTGATAGCAGGTGCCCCATGAAAACACATTTTTACGCTGCCTATACAAATAATTGTCTTGTATTTGCCGGTACTTAGAAAATTACCTATTTTAAATAAATTACAAAAAACATTACAAATAAAGAGAGACATTAATTTGTACACACTGTCCTAGGTAACAAAGAAATAAACAAACCGTGCAGCAAAGTTTCTCACAGTGGCATACACATTCATAGGAACCTTCACACCTGTTCATACAGCAAATTGAAATAAATAAATACACCTGAAGTAATATAAACACAAAGACAATTATTTGCAAACGAATGCTAATAATGTATATGCTAATTAGTTAGTAACAATTATGATAATAATTCAACGTTTCACGACGTAAAGTAAATAACAACCTCAAAACAAAACGCTAAATGTTATTAGAAAGAGGGCAATTCAAGCAGAAGTTAAATGCACAAACACACACACAAACTTTGACAAGTTTACTCAAAAACATACAACAATTCTAGTTCAATGTTAATTTGCGATAAAGTTTGTGCCTAATTAATAAAAAAAGTGATATTTTCACATATTTCTTGTTTTTAGAAATAGTACATCAATTCCGCACAAAGAGCCTCGGTAGGCACAGGTTCTTATGAGATGACATATCAATTACAGATCAAATAAACAAAACAAAGAATGCTACTTAGTAAAATAATCAGGGACGGATCTAGACATTTTGATGAAACTTTCGTATGGAAAAAAAAAACAAAGTATTTCATGAAAAATTTCATTCCAAGAGGGGACCCGGACTCCCGGAAAACATGCCTAGAGCCGCCACTGCAAATTACCTCACTAAAGTAAAATGCTCATTAACTACACGAAACATTAACAACAGTGTAGCTGACACTGTTTCTCAACGGAGCCGACAGTCAATCCACAAAGTAAAAATATAAAACACAATGCTCAATCCAGTATTCAATCCACAGCAAAACACTGATTAAATCTGATATTGCTCTAGTTGTAAGGGCTCTAGTTCTAGTCGTAGTAGAAAGCGTGTAACAAGACGAGTGGTCGAGAAGTTTTGAACGGAAGTGTTTTTAGACGAACATTCTGGAACGCTAGAACGTGATGGTTAGATCTGAACAGCTTGTAATGAAGCACATCGGACAGGACGACACTAACTCAACAAACTTCGACTTTTAACATTAGAGATATCACGGAGCATAAACACTAAGATTATATTGAAAATTAGTATTGGTAACAGGTAACTGTTACTACTAAAATCACTCTAAATTAGACACATATATGAAATAAACATAAATGTTCTGTTAAACAACATCATTTAAGTACATCATTTGAATATTGTTGACTGCAATGCTGCTGCAGTGCCTTTATTCAAAGTCCACAACTGAGACGACAATGTGCAGCACACATCGTGGTCCACAGCACTGTCAATCCCTCGCAGACTTGCACGACGATGACTACACATTGCTACTACTGACCCTTTGTGTCGAATCTCATTAAAAAACGAGTCACATTTGTTTTGAAACACAAAACAAGCAAACTAAAGAATAAAAGATGCCGCCCGCCATTCATTACACGCTAGGCATAACGACATGCCAGGCATAACAACATGCCAGACATAACAACATGCCAGGTATGACAACATGCCAGGTATAACAACATGCCAAACATAACATGCCAGACATAACAACATACGCGGCCACAACGCAAAGTGCACACATGCTGTTTCTTGTACTGGATGATGATGATGACACAGATGATTTTAATGATGATGATGATTAATGATGATTTATGACGACACAGATGATGTTAATGATGATTCAACGAATGGCAAGCTAGTCGAGGAGGTTGTTAGTCGACCTTGACAACGCCGTAGATCTTCGTTACGAACCAGAAGCAGGCAAAGAATCCAATGGTTCCTGGCAATCAACATGAATAAACACATACGCGATAATGGTTCAAAACAGTTCAAACTAGCAAACATTATAGTAAAATAAACCAAGCTGTTGTTTTTTTATGCACAAGGAAATCGGTAAAAATAAGCGATTTGTGACGTCAGTCGTTAACTAAAGTATTGTACAGCCGGAAATGTTGCCTTACTGCGATGTACATTAAATTCTCCATCTGCCATGCTCAGTTGTACAATTGACTAAACGACCATTACACAGACAGATACCCCCCCACACACTAAACCTTTATTAACATGCATTAACAAATATGCTCATGGTAAAAGTATTCAGCACAAATCAGAAGACGGTCTTAAACGACAATGCACAAGTTTTATTCAAAACTACACACTTAAACCGATTTTAAAATCTAATGTGCAAATGTCAAAACCGTTAAACCGAAATGTAAAGCAACAGCCAGACAATGTTTGTTGTATACAAAAACGTGTTAGAGCGCTCCAGTTGCGCTAAACATTACAGATTTGTTACAGGTGTGTATTGCGCACAGGTGTGAAACAGTAATTGGACGATAATGAGAGAAATGTACGCCGTGTATGTGTGTGTGCGTAAGTGAATGTGTGTATGTGTGAGAGACAGACGTACCGGTGAGCAGAAAGAAGAGAAAGGTCATGATGGACGTGTATCCAAAGTAGAGGAACGTGCTGACGACGTCTGAGATCTCCAGCTTGGTCATGTAGTAGTGGACGCAGTAGAGGAAGTAGTAGACAGCCGTGCAGCCACTGGTCAGGAACGATCTCCACCACCAGTGGTAGTCCTGTCAGAGAGAGAGAGAGAGAGAGAGAGAGTGAGTCGATCAAGATACAGACACAGATAAATGTGAACACACAAACACACACACACGCACAAAAACATGCTACATCACCAGTGGTAGTTCTATGCAAGAGTTAATGACACATATAGAAATACGTACAAGTGTAACCACAAACACACACACGCACAATTGCATATACTATAGCAAAGCTAAGTGTTATATTGCTCCTTACAAAATAGAAGTTAGTTATCATTGTGATCTGTCCATTTCGCAGCTACATGTAGGAATACATCAAAGTTATATTACATCTGCATATAATAATTTCAAAAGATAATTGACAAGAATTCAACTGAATTCAATAAAAGTAAAAATTATACAAAACTTATCTTCATATTACTTCAAATTTCAACTATACACAATCAATAGTATCAGGGAGGAGGAGCGGAGAAGAAAAGCCCTCTGCAGCCATGTAGTGATGGTCTAACCTCAGCGCAGAGATGAAAGTAGCAGAGAAGAATGGTCTAACCTCAGCGCAGAGATGAAAGTAGCAGAGAAGAATGGTCGTCTCCGAGCAGGTCACAATGAGAATGATGAAGACAAGGAAGAGAAATCCAAACATGTAGTACATCTGATGAGACCTACACATACACACAGACATAGAGACATACAACAACACAGACATGTATAATACATCTCATGGGACCTATACATAAACACAGACAGACACACAGACATACAACAACACAGGCATACAAACATGTTGTACATGTAGTGAGACCTACACATACACACACCCATAGACAGACCTACAACAACACAGACACACAACATGTAGTACAGCTGATGAGATTTACACAGGCACAGACACACAACAACACGGACACATAAACATGTAGTACACTGAGGTTTTTATTAAACAAAACATTGATGGCTAATTTGAGCTGTTATCATAAGAAATATTAACAACACACAGAGACAGAAGACCAGGCATTGAAAAAGAACCCTTATGTGAGATCAAATGAGCTTGGCACAATATTAATGGTATGGCAACATATACTCACAAGTAACAAAAACGTTAGCTACAAGTAACGAACGGTTCATATTTTGAACCGTGAAACAAGTTCAAACATTACGCATGCTTCAAAAACTGACCAACTGACATGAACCGAGACAACCCATAGAAACAATGATGATGGTTAATCATCATCAATCATTAAACTAACATATCATCATCTATCTTAATGTTAAACATTTGTCTGAATGATATCATACACGTTCGAGTGGCTGACGACTCTAAAATTGTAGTACAGGATTCAACACATCTGATAAACATATGAAAGTTGAACGCATGCAAAACACGTACAATGGTTCAACACATCTGATAAATGTATCAAAATTGAGCACATGTAATACACGTACACTGGTTCAATACATCTGATAAACGTACGAGTGCTCAGCACACAGGTGAAACATGTATGTCAAAACGGCTGAAGAACGTACCAAATGCTATTTAAAATACAGAACACTTACAAAAATGCTGTTCAAATATAGAACACTTACCAAATGCTGTCAAAATGATGAGCACTTACCAAATGCTGTTCAAAATGAAAAAGAGTTGAATGAAGATGCATCCGAATGGCAGCACTCCTCCCATGATGATGCCAGGGAAAGCTTGTGTGTAGAAAGACTGGGTGGGAATCTGTCGAGGAATCTGATTGGTTCGCACCGGATGCTCAATTATCTGTCAACAGAAATACTTATTTGTCACTTCATTTTCTTTTCGTTCAATAGAAATGAAATCTTTTCACTGTTAGAAAAACGATAAATCAAATCAAATTAAGTACATGTATGTGACTACAAGTTTATTATGTAACTAACACTCAACGGATGCCTGTAAAAAAAAGCCAATGCATTTAGCAACACTGTAGTAACAATAACTGACTAAAGTCATCAAGTTTATTGATGAAACAAATAAATGATGATGATGATGATCCTCATCATCATCAACCACAACAGCAAGCCCGCAAACTTTCGGTGAGTTGTAAATAAATTGCCTTAAAGATTCAGTTTGCTAATGTGATTTCTGATAGCCTCCGATACTTGCAAGCTTTCCTATTCTCTACTACACGCATACACATGCATACAAAGCATGTACAGTTGTAACATACACTGAAGTCAATGTTCACAGTCGTATTTCAACTCGTATTTTCAAATCTGAAATACAAAAAAACGAAGCGCTACCTGTTTCTTGAATCCAAAGTAAGCTCCGACGAACGTGAGGGGCACGGAGATGCCGAACCAGAGCGCAAGCAGAGCAATGAGAGTTGTGAACGGTACGGCGGCACTGCTGCCCATCACCCACAGAACGATGTTGAGCACAAAGAATATGCCAAAGATTATCCTGAACAAGGCAAACAGCATGCACACACACACACAACATCTACTACACACACACCAGACAATACAGCTGCAGACTATGCGCACACACTTTCTGCGCCTACGATTGTCAGGGGAAGACACATAAGGCGCAGTAAAGAAATGCTACATACATACATACATACACAACAAACACTACACAAATACACAAACACCAGACTACACCTGCAGACTATGCACACACACTACATACACTACACAAATATACAAACACCAGACTACACCTGCAGACTATGCACACACACTACATACACTACACAAATACACAAACACCAGACTACACCAGCAGACTATGCACACAGACTACATACACTACACAAATACACAAACACCAGACTACACCAGCAGACTATGCGCATACACAACATACACCACACAAACACCAGCAGACTATATTCAAAACTCACAGCCTACAAACTAAATCAGAGATTACACGGAACAACTAGGTGAGCAAGCAAGTAAAACTATAAGTAAAATCTTATACATTTTCTAGTCGTCATTTTATAAGTACGAAGTATTGATTTAAATATTTGAAAAGACGATATTCTAGTCATCTTTTTATACTTAAAAGGAAAGACAAAATTGAGTTATTGTATAGCAGTGCTTAATCCTTTCTAAAGGCAATGCAGGTGTTAAAGCGATACATCTAACAATATTAGGCAGCTCACTGAACAAGAGGCTTTAACAATCAGCCTTGACTCATAAATTACATACCCGATAATTCATTATTTGTAAATAAACTGGCTCAGATTTACAGAAGAGAAAAACAGTTCAACAGGTACATATTCATCCGTTGATGACATGGATCAATCGATCATCAATTTACACAGAAATGAACAACAGCTGACAACGAAGACAACAGTGCAACAACTAGGAGAGTGAATCGAGTGAAAATTAGACAACGACGACGAATGCAATTGAGTGTTGTACAAACCCCGGACAGAGAAAGGCAGTCAGCAGCACGTTGCTCTTCCACTTCTCTCCACCAAACACTGTACATTGTACACAGCATTGTACAATAAATACATTTGAACTACACACGAAGGCACTGCATCACTGTACTACGGATAGTTGTACTATAAACAACTGTACTATAGTCAAACTGCATTATAACAGACTTCCACTTACTGAAGAAAATTGTCTGATGTATCCGAGGCCTGTTATATCTGTAAACAACTGATAATAATAGAAGCATGGACTGGACCAGAAAAGCTAGTCTGTACTATGCGAGAGGCCGTTTTATCACAGTCTGTAATTAAGATTTACTTTACATCACAATACTGAACATAAATGTACTGCACATAGATGTACTGCACACAGATGCAGATATATTGCATATACATGTACTGTATCTTTATTTCACAGATAATCATACAATATTATTAAACTCTAAATAGATGCATTAAAGTCATTTATTAATATTCTGCAACTATTATTGACAACTCAATAAGCTCAGCATACAATCCAACTTTTGTGTGCAACAAATAAACTAAAAAAAGAGGATAAAAACCATGTATTAATGCCTACATTAAATGATACGCTTCCGATTAATTTATAATTTCTAAAGACAGTAAAATAGCGGCAATAATTAGACTAAATACATAAACGATACAAAAACGATACTTCTCTTACAAAAACGAGACAAAACTTTAAAAGAAAGCAGATCTTACTTAAGAAGCTCTTATTAAACGCATGTTACAGAGAACGGAGTATCCTACTCTTGTAGATGCGCGATGACACGTAGCCGGCCGGTGTTCCGAGACAAACGTAGAGTACAAGCACACAGGTCATCAGTGAGCCGCGGTTAGCAGGAGACAGGAATCCAAGACATGCAAAGACTGTACTCATAAACACACACATAATACACATCAGTGAGCCACGGTTAGCAGGAGACAGGAATCCAAGACATGCAAAGACTGTACTCACAAACACACACATAACACACATCAGTGAGCTACGGTTAGCAGGAGACAGGAATCCAAGACATGCAAAGACTGTACTCACAAACACACACATACACATAACAACAGGTCATCAGTGAGCCACGGTTAGCAGGAGACAGGAATCCAAGACATGCAAAGACTGTACTCACAAACAAACACATACACACACATAACAACAGATCATCAGTGAGCCACGGTTAGCAGGAGACAGGAATCCAAGACATGCAAAGACTGTACTCACAAACACACACATACACATAACAAACACACACATCAGTGAGCTACGGTTAGCAGATTACCTAATGTTTAAAATTTCTTTAACCTATAACAGCTTTGATTTCGTATTCAGGCCTACAAAGGGTTGACGTTTATCGACCACCTTTTAGAAAGTAAGCTCGGTTTAAAATTCCGTTCATCTGGTACCGACTAAGACAATCAACCACAAAGGACTTGGGACTGTCTTCATCTTCTTGCAATCTGGCAATCAGTTTCAGGACTGTATATCAGTGAATTTATTGATACTGACACCTAATCACATTAATACAAATTGTAGCTATAGTAAAATCAACATTCCCTTTTCATAGAGTCGACTAATACTAACACAGAGTGATGACAGCCATGAAGAAGATCTGAATGCCGCTGGCGAGGAACAGTGACAGCAGCATGCCCTTGCGCGGCGCACGAAACACATCGCCGTGCACCAGCTTCCAACCAAACTCTTCCTGCGCATCCTCCTATACACACAACACGTGCACGCAAACAATAAGACTGAGAATAACTGCTGGACGAAAACAACAACGCACAAACTGTTGGACGAAAACTGATCTTGGCAAAATATGCTCTCAATCAGAATAAATATTCAGAAATTGTAAAATACACCAGAATAAATTGTATGACAAATGCTCCCAGCTAACAAGAATTACAAAAATACATATTGAAATGTACATGCACAGCTGCCGCAGACTTTATAACAGCTTTAGAATATCATAAGACACCGATAGGCTCACCGAGTCTTCAATCTGGTTGTAGCGAGCGATGTCCTTGTGAAGAGTTCTCAGCATGATCATGGCAACCATGCCGGACAGGAAGAGCACTATGACGACCGAGTTGAGGATACTACACAGTCAACACCACCACATGAAGCAATCTATGACAATGTAAACCAAGTTATGAAATGTCAAGCGATTAATAATACCAGCAATGCATTCACACAAAAATAATACACGTTAGTTTTCATGTACAGCGATATAGCAGCAGCAATTTACTATCATCGTTTTACATGTTACATCTGTATTAGTATGCAAGTATAGTTAGTTTTGTATTAGTATGTATGAATAGCATTATAATGAAGTATATATGTAGAGTATAACTGTATAAGTACGAAAGTATGTTACATTTCAAATGTGCTGTATGTAAGTGCCATTTAATCTGAAGGCACATTACAAAAAAAGACTAATTCTTGAAAGACCATAAATACTGTAGATCCACAACAGTTGTACACCACCAACAATGTGTAAACTACTGATACAGATTAATTAGCGGACAAATACAAATATAGACACATATATAAACAAATGCACACAATTTTACAAGCATACACATACATGAGAGAAAGACGAACCTGAACCACTGTATGTTTGTGTGAGGCATGGAGTCAAGAATGTAGTCCCACCTACTCGACCACTTCACATTCGGATTAGGCTGCACCACACATAGAACACACATACGTATTCAAAAACATATATTCAATATTAACATACAAACCTAACTAATATCATTAATAACATTTGTGTGTGAACACATATTCACACACAAATTCATACAGTACACACAACTTACGCCGTCGATTGTCATGGAAGAGCATAAGGCACAATAAAGAAATGCTGCATAATGAAATAACCGTAAACAACATTACTAATCACATTACTAACCACTAACAGAAACCAACAAAGAGTACCAAACTACCGACCACAAAGTAGACACTGAAAGAGTACTCCACATCCAGGGTGCCAGACAGAATCGCCTTAGGATTGTCGGACCGAATCGACTCTGCCGGCTCCTTACCAGCAATGTGCTGCACACTAGAGAATCAAACAGATCAACATATCTACACTACACTCTCAGGCCTACACCACACCTTACAAGATACAAAATGTACTGTGCATTACACGAAAATATCTGTATCATACAATACGATCCACATTGTACCCTACACATAGAGTAGCATCCACACTATACAGAGTGCTGCAAAACAACATCACGCTAGGCACCAACATTTTGCACTCCACACAGGCAGTGTGTTAGATTTTCACTACCGGTACACTATGCTTTTTACATCTGAATGGAGACGACGGAATTTCAGACTTACGCCCAAGCAACTGAAAACCTATTAATGTATCAATCATAGTGCGTGCACTGCACTGCCATCTCGGCTTGCAACACCAGTTTAGATGAATATCTTATAAGGCATGCACGAAAACTCGCAAAGCTGAATCGTATAAAAAGTATTATTACAACTCTATCTATGCCATCGTACAAAAAGTAATTCTAATTACAATAATTCACATCATCCTTTTCTCACAGTTTGAAATGCTATTATTAATACAACTATTTTCGGTGCAATACACTAGATTAGGCATACTAACTGATAAAACACTTCTTTTCCTGAAATGTATCACATACCAAAGAATAGTTGTTCTAAACATGAACACCAGGATAATGTACACTGTAGTCAACCAATCCCAGCATGAATGTTTTACCTCTTCGGGGTCATCCTGGCTTTGACCAGGCGTCCAGCTCCCTCCGGGAGGGCCGCCCCCCAGTCGTCCTCCCCCCTCGGTCGGTAGTCTATGACAATGTCAATGTGATTGAAGATGTAGTGGACATTGCTCTGCGCTCCCTTTATCTAATACAACACAACAACGCAGTCGACTCCATTAATAAATCTCAACTAACAAATAATAAATAAATTAGACAACAGTCAACTCCATTAAAGTAAAGATTTGTTGTTTAACGACGCATTTCATATCGAAGATGATTAGCGTCGGACTTGAACCCGGGCCGCCTGAGTGAGAGGCTTGATTGCTATCCACTACACTACAGCGGCCTGTTCAGCTACAACTTGGCGACAGATTTGTCACAGCTCTGTTTATATCGCTAAGACGCCCAATAGCACAGTTTGAATCGGTAGCCAAAATAAAACCAATGTTCTGATTGGGCAGCTATTACGTAATGCCAACGTTGTCGCAGAGTGAATAGTATACTTTGCGCGAATGATCTCTTG
>JAQFZK010000103.1:0-13955 GCA_034695905.1 Fridericia nemoralis | reverse complement strand
TCTTCTTCTTCTTCTTCTTCTTCTTCTTCTTCTTCTTCTTCTTCTTCTTCTTCATCGAATCACGTATGTAATGTACAGCTAATAGTGTAGTTTGTTGGAAATGAAAAGGTAATATGCTGCGTCAGTTTTCGACACTAAGCGTGAAATGTTTGCTGTCGGGAGTGATCTGCCTCCGAGTAATGAAAATGTATGGACAACTAATGCTATTTACTAAGAAAGTGACATGATATTTATATACTTTGTTTGCAGTCCTTTATAGTGCAATATTATTGACATAATAACTTAAACTTACACTCTCAGCTGAATACTATCCAAATCTGTGTGTGAATTATTAATTATTATTAGAATTAGCTTCCTTGTTCAGTTAATAAAATCACTATCATTACATAGCGTTCTCTGACTTGTATAGATTTGTCATAGCAAACCAGTTGTTATTCTACTCAGGGTATATTTTAAGGACAATTTACAACTGCAAAAAAATAATTGCCCAGCGGGGGGGGGGGGATGTAGCAGCGGACGATTCATATAATATTTATTCACAACGGCACTTTTGCGCTTCTTTTCCAGCTCAACATTTTCATATACAACTGCACAAAATATAATGTTAACAACTTTACAGCTGCACATTTTGACTTTTACAATTGCATATTTTCATTTACAACTGCACAGATTGCCATCTACTGCACACTGAAATATACACTGATTCTACTTCCGAAGTTTCAATCCAAATAAAGAATAATCTAGTACAACTTCATATGAAACGAATAGCAACAACGAAGTTTATTACTTTGACACAATCCCTGACTCATGGTTAAGTTGTCGATTGCGATATCGCCACTGAACTCTCCCGTTGTTGTAGCTTCTACGCCGACCTGCACACACATTACAGAAATAAATAAATATAATGAAAGGGCTATCTATTCGATCGGAAGTTTTGATTTTAAAATTTGCTTGAGATGTGTTAGATATCGTCCGATATATTTGTTACCTTAGCTAATCTAAACCCTATACTAACCCTAATCTAACCCTAATCTAACCCTAATCTAACCCTAATCTAACCTTAAAACCAACTATAACTTTTTGTAAATTTATTCGCAAAGCAGGTAATTTAATTAATTAGGCCATTGTCCAGTCAGAAAAATACTAACTTCCGGAAGAATAGTCAATCCGTATAATTAAATGTGCATTTCTTTATCAGTTGAACAAATTACAACAATTGTTTACTATTTAGAAAACAATTGAACATTGTTGAAAACATGTTGTTAATTATTACTAGACAATTCTAAGCTATGCATTCTTTCTAAACAAATGATAAAATTACAATGTATTTTCGATAATAGCAAATAACTCAATGGATAAATTACTTGAGTATTTCTTTTTCTTACTGACTTGACTCTAAAGCCACGGTCCATGTTAGTTAGTACTATAGAGGAAATGGATATTATATTTACGATTTTCATTAAACTTTTTGTCTAATATTATACAGTGTTACTCTGTAACTTTTTCTCAAAAATCCCGTGTTGTTATTGATATCTGTCATTGGATCTATTCATCGCTACTTCTAAAGTAACTTGTTGTGTAGACAATATACAGGCATCGAGTATTACATAAGCGTGCAATGTGAAATTTATCTAATTTTAAGTGGGGGTTGACAAAACTTTCCAGTGGGGGTTCGAATTTTGTACTGGGGCGTATCAAATTTTTTATTTAACGTGGGGTCTGCAAACAAAAAATTGCTGGTAAACGCCAATTCGTTTAAACCTCACAATATGGGGGGATGGGGCAAACGCAAACAAAATTAAAATTGTTCGACGAGCGTGGGGGAGGGTCTAAGTCTAACACTGAGCGTGTTTGAAGCATTCATACCTCGCTGAAGGGCGTCAGATCGAGGTCCAGGGAGACTGTGTACCAGCCAGGGCCCCGGTCCCCCGTTACCTGCCACACGAACTGCCTAGGCTCGTCGTTCTGTCTCACGTAGACTCGCAGCGTTCCCACGTGGAACCCGTTCATGCAGTACGCCAGGCGCATGCAGCCCACGCCGTAGCCGAAGTGAAAGTCGGAGCCGTTACAGATTAACCTGTGTAATTAAAGAATACATTTGTTTTCGTGACAGAAATAACAACAATTCATAAATATTAAATAAAATAAAATAATTTCAGTAAAATATTATTTTGTATTTACTAAGTTTTGTATTTCTGTTGTAGTTAGTAAAATGCAAATTAAAGAATACATTTGTTTTCGTGACAGAAATAACTACAATACATTTAAATAAAATAATTTTTGTATTTACTAAGTTTTGTATTTCTGTTGCACTTACTGAAATGCAAATTATAGAATACTTATGTTTTCGTTACAGAAATACATTTAAATAAAAATAATTTACTAATTTAATTTAATAATTTAATAATTTTTTGTTTACAGAAATACATTTAAATAAATAATTTACAATACTTTTAAATAAAATCATATTTTGTAATTTTTTAGTATTGTATTTACTGCTGCCGTTATTAAAATGCAAATAAAAATAATGTTTAAGTATCTTGGTAGTATAAAACAAATATTTATATACCCTCGTGGCAATTGCAAATTAATTAAACAGTAATTCCCTACACATGACACTCCCTTGCATCATCAAACTTATTAGAAAAGTTGAAAAAATACTAAAGACAATTTTCGCTTATAAATACTATACTTTAAGTATTTTAAGTCATATTCTTTTATTAATACTTCAAGCAGAATACTTTTAAAATACTTCAAATAAATTTCTATAATTGAATTACAACATTTCTAAAAAATGAAATAATTTCATTAGGAAATGTTATTTCTGTTGTTGTTGTTTCATTAAGCAATGCTTTTTTGTAATTATGTAATGATTTTGTAATAATTATAAAAAAATTGAAATTATGTATATTTTAAAATGATAATATGCATGATACAAATGTTCGGCTGCTTTACAAGGACTAAGATTATTTGTGTGGTTATTTGTGAGAGTTAAAAAAGGTTCTCAACATGCAATCAAAACATAAGCATTGACAATTTTGAACCGCACTCCATGCAATTATTACATTCATTTTGACCACTTATTCAACTATTTTTTTCAGTCCAACCAAAATCAGATGAATATTTAGCAATAACTTCTGACGTAAATAGTAAATGCTGTAAGTTTTCATTCCACAACAACTTCAAAACTTATGATGTTTCTAATTGGGGTTCGTAATAAATTGTTTTCTGAAAATGTAGGATATTCTTTGACAGTGCACATAATAATATGTTAACTACATTGAAAATAATTACGGACTAGATCTTTTTCATTTGGATTTACATTTTAACTAACTATTAGTACCGATATTGAAATCAATATTAATTATACTTTCCTGTAATCAGTTTAAAAATAATTATGAATAAATTAACCTTGCCACGTCTCCAGCGTATCGTCCGGTAACCTCAACGAAAAGGTAGTACTGGCCGCTATCTGCCATATCCGGTCCGGTAACCGGGTAGCTGACGTTATCTATAACACGGGTACTGTAGGCCCCTGATGGGGTCTTGTAGGAGGAACGGGTCCAGGGAAAGTTGGACGCCTTGTCCTGAACGAGGGAACAGGACTGAGTCGTGTTAACTCCCCTCTCCATGTCGCATGTCACGACGGGAACTACAGAAATAGTTCAGCAATTATATGTATGTATGTATTTCGCACTTTTTACGCACCCGTGCGTGTTTCAACAAAATGGAGATTAGAAGGAGCGGTTTTAGTGTTGATATGTCGCTTTACAAGTTTTTAATTAAATTAGAAATTCACGATTTATACTTTGAAAGGAAACGTTTGTTATGACATATTTTTTTTATTTCTTCTTGATATAATTTTTATTTTATATTACAATATAATCCAAAAGTATTCTTTATACAGAAATAAACTCAATAAACACTACTTTAGAACACATCCTTTCACATATGAAATGATAATTGATAAGTACATAAATTAAATGATAAATACTCACATATTTTTATATCACTCACTGGAGCTTGAGTAGCTGCAAATAAAAAATAAATCACAACAAATATTATATTTATTCCCGAAATGAATGTACAAACTTAAAGTTGTTTTCATACGCATCTTAGCTTCCTTTATTGGAAGTGTATTGTGAAATAAAGTTATACACTACAAAAACATGGCAAAATTGAATCCATAAAATTGATCTGACAGAATCGAGTCGTGATTCATTGCAATTATATGACCAAGCCGGGTTTGAATTTTCTAGAGAGTCTGATTGAAGCGCATCTTGATTTATTAAAAGATAACGGCCATGATGTCTTTTTTATAAATTAGCTTCTGCTGATAGACAGCAGACATTTTAGATTCTATATATTCTCAGTTCATTCTAGCGGTGAATAAAGTATTAGTGCTCGTCTTTGTAAATCATTATTTGTCATGTTATGCACTTAGAAAGGCAAAAATTATTATTAAACAATTACTCAATTATTTACACTGTGTTATGTATTAAGTACTTCAATCAAGGTTAGATTACAAGTACTTAGATTTTTTTAAAAATTAAAACATTTGATGTACTGTAGAGCATTTCTCTCATATTTAAAAGTAAAAATAAAGCAGTTTCTTCAGGTGTGATATGAATCGTATGAAGCTGCTACTTCAATGAATTAATTAATTTTTTTCTGTGCGTTAACATTTCGATAAGTTTATCAAACAGATATCGCTAAGTTTGTTTAATGTTTCTCACAAATATAATTCGATTTAAATCCATTAGATGGATTATCGTCTTACAGACATAAGATGACAAACTTGTGGGTATAGAGGAACAAGACCCCGCCGTGATCCTAACATTGTCGACGGCGATATCACTCAGAGCAGAAGTACCTCGATAACCAGCGAAAACAACCTGCAACAACGTAATATACAATAAAAACAAAATGCAACAATACAACATACAATAAAAACAACCTACAATAATTCAACATACATTGAAAACAACAGCCAACAACTCAACATGCAAAGTAATTACCTTCAACAAAGCAACATACAACGAAAACAACCTGCAGTAAAGCAACTTACAACAACTTGCAATAAAAACAACACATACAGCAATGCAACAGACAATAAAAACAACCTGCAACAAGGTTGCATACAACGAAAAGAACCTACAACAACGGAACAAACAAAGTTTACAACCTGCAGCAAGACAACGTACAAAGTAGACAACCGACAACAAGGCAACATATACCGTTCCGAAACATGCAGCAAGGCAACATGCAACAATATCAACTAAGATAGCATACATAACAAGTTTGAAATTGGTTTGAAATAAGTTTGAAAAGTTTGAAACAGGGCAACATATAAAACGCACAATAAGACAAAATGAAATAAAATATGTACATCGAAATATATAGGATGAAATAGTGCAATAAATGCAATTAATTTTCTTTTAATTAGTAGCACATTTCAGTTTATATGATATATTACAGGGAAAACAAAATTATTCTTAAGTTAAGCGAAATTATCGACATACACTAACTACTATTAGCAGACGAATGACAAAACAATGCATATTCAATTGTAAAACTGCGTACGATTAGATTTCTTTAATATTAAGGCTAAATGATTACTTTTGAATTTTAAGATCACATTCTTGTACTTAGCAAAAGTATTGGTAATATGTATTTTGTTGTAATAAATTTAATTATAACGATAATAAATTTAAAATGTGCATGAAATAAAACAAGAGTCTCAGCGTTGTTGTGGTACTCGCCGAAATTTTTGGAATTACTAGTCTCCTTTCATATCTTCATAACAATTAATGTTGATTGAAGTACAAGTTCAAACCTTCATACATAAACAATCATGTAAATTGTAAACAAATTGTCCACCTCCCGACTAAATAATTTTTATTCTGATTAAAATTCTAACCCCACTTCGGTTTTTCTACTCAAAGTAGCTGATTTTTCTTATGAATACTAAACAAAACAGATTGTGTCCACCAGCATACAAACACAAGGCATTGTAATAAATCTAACAGATCCTTGAACAAACCCTTTCGGCATACGCAATGCTTGTGTCGACGCGCGCCTCGAGCCACTGATCACCTTGGTTACCGAACACCTGGAAGGCCGGGTACTGTTCACCGCTGTAGAAGGTAAACACGATGAGACGATTTACAGCTGAGCCGTACATACTGTAGCTGAACAAAATGCACACCGAGCCGAAGAACTTCAGAGCCGGAGTCTGCAAACTACAATCGAAAGTTCGATTAAACTTATTTAATATTTTATTGCAGAGAAATTATTTGTGATTCCGTAAGATAGCTTATAGGAATAAAGTAATTTTTTTCAATTTGGATTTCAATGAAAAATTCTCATTGAATTTGAAATAGAACTACTGTTATTATTTAAACTGCATTTTCCTTCAACAATGAAACAATACAGAATAAGTTTCAGTTGAAAGAAGTGTAACTTTACGTTTTTCTCAATATTGCATGCAGGGCCTTCTACTCTAATAATCGGATACTTTGGATTAGTCAACTTCTCTTTTAAAATTAAAAGTATATTCTCCAAATTTTCACTAAATTTAATTCTGGGTACAAATTATCTCCCTCTCTAGTTTCAAATTAAAACAATTTTCCTTTTTCTCTTCTCAAATACCTAGTCCCTGTTCGCTAAACTAATATATCTTCTAACTTTGTTAAAAACTTGAAATACAAACGGAAGCAAATTACAATAATTACTAGGCTGCATCTCCAGCCCGACCGGAAGTACTTGAGTCCGTGAACACGTAATAAGAACCTTCCGAAGCTGCTTGGGGTCCGGTGGGGTCACTGGATGCACGTCCCGTTCGTCTCATCCAGGAGAAGCTCACCCCCGGGGGGCGACGAACAAAATTGCACAGGTCCGTTTCGAAATTGCATAGAAAAGGTAAATCTATTTGTAAACAAACGTTCAAATGTAAAAAACAAAACAAGGTCATAATTTGTAATGAATATAATTTACATAAATAAAAATGTTACAGATTTATGTCAACAATAGTTCGAATGCCATTACAGTATATTTACTTTTCTTTCGTTGTGGGTTTAATATTGGTGTTTTCTAGCTTGCATGCTTCATAATAGGCCCGAATCTTAACAAGCTGGGATCCAGCAACGAGAGTTTAAATTTCTGTTATACATTTTTAAAGTTTAACACTTTGTTCAAACTACACAAAATTGTATTCAGCTGATGAACACAGAATTTCCAAATATTACTCAATTAACTTGTCAATATTTTGCAGTTAAAATCTACCACGGCGTTTTTACTCGTTATCTAATTTTGTAACTAGTTCAATTAAACCTAAATCTTGATCCTAGAGATTGACGTATGTTGAAACTCCTCCAGAAAAAGATGATTACAAAACTGTATATGGCGGTATAAATTATTTCAGTAGTTATTACATACTTTGATTGGACTCAAATAAAGGCAGCATAAACGTAAATAAATTTATAAAAAGTCTATAATAACAATTCCTCACAAAGTTAGTATCAACATCATATTGATTCTTATGTATACCTGTTAGAGTATCGATGTTATCACCCAAGCAGCCGTTCTGAGTGATCACCAAGTTATCAACTGCGATGACAGTTTGTGTTCCGAGTCCTTTAACACCGACGAATCCAACCTAACAGTATTAACAATAACATTAACAACAATATTCCATTCAATAATTCGCTTATAATTCCAACCTAAAAGACATTTCGTAGAAGGGAGGATGGCAGTAAAAGTACAAGAGGAAGGCCAAGAACAGGAATGTATGATTAATTGAGTGGAGGACTTCTAAGGATACGAAGAGGAGGGTAGAGAATTGGGAGAAATGGAAGAGATGGGAGCCATGGATCTGCCGTGGGACAGAACACTGAGATGGAGAGAAAGAGAGAAAGAGATAGAATTTCAACATAAAGACAACAACTTCAATGATTCAACTTACAATGCATAATTTTGGTATAGAAATTGCGACTTCTTAAAACGTTTCCATTTTCAAAATGACGACGTTACTGCTTTATTTTGGAGATATAATTGGAAGTTTTAAACTGCAACTTTTGATAAAAATGAAGGAACGAAAAATGAAATCTGCAGATAATTTATTGAGAGAACCCAGTGCTGAAGTTTACCTTTTCGGTTTCTGGGTAAAATAAATAGCAAATGACTACAGCGCAGATCGATTAGCATGGTCCAAACAGTGCTTAAGTTTAAATACAATTGATAAATATGATAGTAATAATTATTAAATCGGAAAACAGAGTTGAAGAAAAAATCGTAGTTGGCAACTTTCTTGTAGAAGACAACACGTGTTGACTAACACTTTAAAGTCAATTGGAAAATGTTTAACGAAAAAATCAATACGTACTCATAAAATAGAAACATTAGCATTACCAACCTAATAGAAGAGTATATCATGACTGTATCATATGTTCAATTTCTGTTTTGGTCTTATTTGCCTAACAAATAGTAGATCTTCATCTACCATTTAAATCTGTGCAATGTCTTGAACAGCTAACAAAAGTTTTGGAAAATTACTATAAATAATTTACCATTCGTCTAAGAGGCAGGGTTTCGTAATAACATGTTGAATCTTGGTCGAGATCGTCCTAAATATTTCCACACACATTTCATATCAAATTCCATTTTTCGCATGTATACTTTGTCTTTTTTCTTTTTTCGTTATATTTTATACAGTACATGTTTTGCAATTTGTTTTATTTGCTTTATTTTGTTTCATCGCTTGCTTCAGGACAAATTTGCTTATTCTTCGGTCAAGATTGGACTGATTGATCTTTCAGGTTCACAAGCGTAAATCAAAAATATATTATCACTTGTAAAAATACAATCACATGTAAACAAACAACGTCTTCCTTACATGTGTTAGTGCTCAGTTTGTGCAGTTTGTATTTCCTTGGCTTGTTTAATCTAAAAAATCGTTAACTTTCTACTAAATTATACTAAAACTTCTTACTACAGTCTCTACCTCAAAATTACTACTACTGTAAGCTAAGTGATATTAATAATATTAATTACTATAAAAAACTACTCAACTGAAAGTGTTTACTATTGCTTTTTTCAAATGTTTTTAAAAATTTACTCCAGTAACTTATTCTTCAAGAGAATAACCTGATCAAGCGTTCCAGAAAGAATAAGAGACAGCGCTTTGCTTTGCCACTCGTCTCCCTGACCGCCGCCGCGAAGAGTCAGCCAGGGGGATCGGCTGCCGAGATTCTCCGTGAAGACATCCAACTCAGCCATCGCCCCTCCAGACAGAAAGTAGAAGAATCTCACACACACCTGACCCCCCGTGTAGTTGATGAGCGGGGTCAGTAGCCTGACTCATACAAAGATATAGATATAGGCTACAACTTCTGCCTGATAAACAAATTGAAGATTTATATTTTAGTCATCATCAGGTACTAAAGTAAATCGATATAACCTAAAACTGAGTCTTAAACGCGCTACAATGTAAAAACTACAAAATTATTCTGTACAAATAAATAAAAATATTAACATAAGATGCCTAAATTGTTAGCATAAAAATAATAATACAAGTTGCCTCAATCATCAGCAATTTTAATATTATTCGCTAAATAGTATGGGCCTACAATCAACTTGACTAGTTCAACCATATTGTACTTTTCTGTCACAATTGGTACAATATATAAGTAGTTTAATGAGTTTGAATATATACAATCTGTAACATAAGCAATAAAATACATAATGCTAGTAAGATTTAGATTATAATTCGGAGTGTTTTGTACACTTACAGATGTGGTATTTGTCAAGCTTCTGTGCTGGTTTCAGCATGTTTTTTTTGTTTGTATTGGTCACTTGTTGTATTTTGATCTTTTTGCGTTACAAGAGTTACGGTAAGGGTTGACAAAATAATATGTCACCTACAAATAAACGAAGTCTACTTTATTCCCAAACAACAAATGTACTGCGAATTTGTAAATATCAATCCAAAAGCTCTTGAATTAAAAATACAAAAAAAACATTATACACTTTTTAATGACATTTAAGAAAATTAGCAAATGTTAGCTACAGCAGGCTAAGTATTTTTACTGGAACTTTATGAAGTAATTAAAGGCAAACGCACACTGCAAAATATCCGGATTATTCAAAGGCTAACTCACAGGGCAATATATTCAGGTTGTACAAAGGCTAACTCACACGGCAATATATTCAGGTTGTACAAAGGTTAACTCACACGGCAATATATCCTGGTTATAAAAAAGCTAACTCACACGGCAATATATCAAGCTTATGTAAAGGTTAACTAACACGGCAATACATCCCGGTTATTCAAAGGTTAACTAACACGGCAATACATCCCGGTTATTCAAAGGTTAACTAACACGGCAATACATCCCGGTTGTTCAAAGGTTAACTCACACGGCAATAAATCCCGTTTATTCAAAGGCTAACTCACACGGCAATATATCCCGGTTGCCCAGTGGACGCAGAGTCGAGTGCCATGTAGGCGTGGCCTGACTGGGCAGCGGCCGGTCCAGCTGACGACGAGCCGTTCACCGAGGAGTCGTTGGACACACGGAGCCAACTGAACGTTCCCGTCTGGGCCTGGGTAAAGTTACACGCCTCGGCCGTCTCGAAGTCGCATAGGTATGGAAGTGAAACTGGAAAGTAGATTGCAGAGCTTATACCGATGCACCGAGTTGTAGAACTACTGCATTTTAGCTATTGTACTGTACTGTATTTAGAGCTACTTTTAAAGTCCTAAGTCAGTTTGTAACCATATCTAAATCTATGTCTGTTTTGTATTTGTGTGTATACTGCTGTTTATTAATTGTCGTCATACTGCCAGATATACACATTTATCATAATTATGTTTGTTGAACACAGGTCAATAATACTTTACATATTACAACGACAGCAACAAAATAATGAAAGTGTAAATATAAACTGAAAATTACCAACGATAAGCGGACATTTTCCGGTAAAAATTCGAATATTGTCAACAGCGATGCTGCTTCGCTCATCGCTGCCCACCAACGCTTCCCATCCAATCTACAGAACACAACAACAACACAAACCCAGTCCTGCACAGAATTTCTGGGCTGCATGGAAACGTAACTAAGGTGAAACACGAGTAGCTGAAGAGAATAAGTTTCATAAAATTATTTCAATAACATTTTATATTTGTAATCTAAGAAACAGTATCATTGTTTATAAATTGAACTAGTGAAGCTGCTTCACAATGATTTACTTCTGTTTGATTATATTAGGGTTCGCCGGTGACACCGGCCTAAATTAATGATTATAACATTTGTGATGTGTCTCAGCTATTACTATATTTTACTTTCTTTAATTATGCATTAAGTTAATAATAACTGTATATTTTCCTTTCAAATGCAAAAGGAACGAAGAATGTTCAGTTGGTTCAGCGTTCGCTCGCTTCGGGTGCGAAGGGTCAAGGTACGACTCTCAGCCAGGCTGAGTTTACTTCGCAAGTAAATTAGGCTTACTTGTTCGCGCTCTTGTCTCTATTCACCAAAGCAATGAATTTGGTAGTAACTGGCATGTTACGAAAGTAAACTTGTGTTCGCATGAGGCACTGATCCCGTCTCTGTGAGCCTTGCTACTAAGCTGAGAGTGTAATCAACACCCAGGCAACTTTCTGTTTAGAAGACGCCACAACAATTTATCTGTCATTAGAAGAGATTCAAGAAAGTGTCATTAAGACTCTTATCTAGTGTAACCTACCCTCGTGTTCAAGCTGAGAGACTCCAAGTCGATTTGAAACTTCTTCCACACATTGCCCTGTTCTCCCTTGACGTGCCACACGGCGGTGCGGCTGTCGTAGTGCGACCCAGTCTGTACGTAGACCGTCAACTCGTTGATCGTCGCACCGTACGACTCGTAGTAGAACTCAGCGCACACGTCACCGATGTAGTCCAAGTTGTCCGTTGTGAACCTTTCGGCAGAAGCATTAACGTAACGTAACGTGTATTATAGGCGGGCATATTGGCTGGCGATCTGATCAGAGCAATGCACAAGGAAAAGCCGCTCCCATCCGCTCTTGGTTCCTTCACGGTGGTGGTGTAGGCTAAGGTCTAAACTACTACCGAACCAAAGTGCAGAACACTTTTCCCTGAGAATGGGACCATTCCTCGTTAAGTAAGGTTGTGCCAGGAAGGGCATCCAGCGAAAAAACAAACGGGTGCATTTAATGCACTCGGAGCTTCAAAAACCCCAATGGCGTCTACGGGGGGAACGTCCAACCTGTGCTTGCGCAGAAAAAGCGACGCTAAACTGTTAATGAATGATAGGCGAAGATATAAGTACCTCTAAGCCCAGATAAAAACTAAATACATACATAAACAATAATACATAATTTATATATGTGTACATTAAGTAACAACAACATATTAGCATCCAAATATATTTGCTTTATGATCAAAGAAAGTCTTCTTTCTGCCACTGTTTATCTAACCAGTTTTAAAACTACAGTATTAACAGATTCTTAAAGTTGAATATAAGAAACAAATTTCAACTTAAACTTAATTCTTAAAACCTTTTTGTGCCAGTACAATTCAAATTTCCTCACAAATAACTTAGCTCTTATTTCTGCAACAATGTCAATGTTTCGTTTCAAATTTAAACACTAAAAGCATTAAATACAAAATTTAAATAGTAATATGACAGTGGCTGATCTAGGGGCGATTAGGGCAATCGACCCCCCCCCCCCTCTAATCAGAAGTCTAGAAAAACATGTTGTTTACTATATCCAACACATTATCTGTAAATAACGGCATTTTTAACTTTTAAACAAATTCAAATTGTCCCCTGGAGCCAATTAGCCCCCCTATATTAGAATCCTGGGTCCTCTCCATTATAATAGTACCCAGAATTGTATAATAAACGTATATAGTTAAACCTGGCGACGTCGTTCAACTTTCTCGGAGGACGACAGTCGATGTAGAAATAGAAGAGCGATGAGCCGAAGCCTGCGATTGGTCCAGTGTAGCGAGTGGGCGGGATCCCGGACATTCTTAACCAATCAAAGTCATCGTTTTGATCTTGATAGATGTTACATATTGGCTCCTCAAAGTCGCAGTTAAACAAATCTTCAACATAGAACATAATACATTTGACAAACGTTGGTGTACCATATTTTATCATCTAAGCAGTCACATTTCATTCTACAAATTTAAAAAATACCTGTGAGATAAAATATTGGAGGAGGAGTTAGCTCGGTAGGTTAAGAGCTCGCTTCGAGTGCGAGAGCATCGTTGGATTGTATCCCCGACCTAGATAGCAGATAAGCTGCAAGTAAGCTGCAACTTGCGCTTGTTTACTCTTTTCACAGAAAGACGTTAATTTTGTTATAGCCGGCTTGCTAAGAAAGTAAATTGACGAGTTCGTACAAGGCACCGAAATTACATTGTTGGACATCTTTCCAACCTCGCAGCTAGACAGGCGTCATGCTGAAGGACTGGGGCGGAAATGAGCGCCAAGGCAACCTCTTCTGTAGGAGACGCCAAATACTTTACGCAGTTTTAACGTTATAGTTACTTTAGATTTATCAGTGGCAATTTACAGTAAAGAATGTTATTAATTTACAATAATGAAAGACTGTTTTTTTCCTTTTGTCAATTGACACTGAACAAATCTAAAGTGGTTATTAAAAAAGTTAGAGGGGCGATGGTCTAGTGGTATGTTGTCCGACTCCAATTCCCGAGAGTGTGGGTTCAATTCCCGGTCGCGTCGACGTTTCGGTCGCAAATTTATTTCCCCCAAAAATGTAACTACCATCGCCTTTACCCTCTGGCAAGGTACATACTCGACTGCCAGGTACAATTGATGATTGTATGTGCACATGATTAGCTGCCTGTTGCGCTGTTCAAAAATCATGTGCGGCAATCGGTTGAACTGTGTGCTAGTGTATTTGATTGTTTGCGTTGATTGCTTGA
>JAQFZK010000102.1:0-13978 GCA_034695905.1 Fridericia nemoralis | reverse complement strand
AAAATTTACAAGCAATCCAAAGAAGCACAGTACAATACAAGCTCTAGAAGGAACTGCATTCGACGATAAGCACGCTTAAAAGATTCCTAACAATTTCATAACACACACACACACATAAGAATATTACGCAACACAAAAACTACATAAAAACAAAACAAGGTAGTATACAAGTAACAAACTTTCACACAGGTCGATCAATAATACAAGCCACAGAAACCACACCTGGGAGTTAATATCCACAGGACATGGAAAAACCACACCTGGGAGTTTACATCCACAGGATATGGGTAATAAATAGGACAAACATGCACACACCTACAACGGACAACACACTACAATGTATCCAGCATGGGACACACTGTAATGGCATACAGCACGTTACATACTGCAACCTATACAGCATGTAATGTATCCAGCATGCGACACAATGGTGTACAGCATGCAACTTTTGGAAATAAATACAACAATCATCACAATGCAATGCATACAGAAATTGACACTTTGCAGTGTATACAGTATGCGACAGTGTGTAAATTGTCACACGTATGCCAACTACACCAGGAGGCAAAGACTGCAGACAGCTCTTTAATAAATAATGGGCGCATCCTATTTACAGCTTTTTCACATAAATATATCTAAGACACACCACACATAGAACAACCAATCAGGTGACAGCAATTCTACACAGCAACCAACTAGAGAGGAGTAGTGCAGAGAATTTAACCAATCAGAAGACTTGCCTAATTTAGACAACTGGCTAATTAAAACAATGGATGAATTTTAGGCCATAGTTCATTGTTTGAAATGTCGCATGCATAAGTGTATACATGAAATACACGCACACGCTCACACATACACACACATACATGCCCACACACACATACACGCCCACACACATACACTCAGGAAATTCGGTCTTATAGAATAATGGGTTCCTAAAACAATACCTAAAAATTTACAATGTTCCGATACCCTAATTAATTTGTGGATTATAGAGTATGAAATGATCAGGAGTATGAAACAATGAACTAGAGAATCAAATATCCTGGCATGAAAAATGCCTCAACCAGTATGTTTCTTCATGTAAATGTAATGACAATGTCCCGGAGTATGAAGCCGACCTGGTATATGAAATGATTTAGAGTATGAAAATCTCAACACAACTAAGCACTGCTTCTTAAATTGTTCAGACCATCCAATGGATTTCAACGTTGAAACAATGACGCCCACATTTCTTCCTAAAATTAGCAACCCAATGCCGAAAAAGACGCATACACATACATACAATGAAACATACAGAGACATACAAAGTACAACAAATACATAGACAGACATCATAAAGCACTACAGAAACAAAAAAATTGACCTATAAAAGTAAACAATTACCACATGGAACTAGTACACAACAAGTATGGAACTCTCACACAACCAAACGTTCGCATTGGTCAGACTGAATTGGACGTGTCTGTGACAACCTGGTCGTGTCTGTGACAACCTGGAGGTGTCTGTGACAACCTGGTGGTGTCTGTGACAACCTGGTGGTGTCTGTGACAACCTGGACGTGGCGGTGACAACCTGGACGTGTCTTCTTGCAAGGACAACACATATGAACTTATGCAAGGTGTATGTACTGTATGTCAGGGCTTATCTGATAGGAAACAACATGGTAAGGAGATACTCTTTTATATTTGGACTGGGCATATTGAAGAAAAAAGTCTGGGTATATGTTTGGATTGGTGCTTGCTTGCGCTTGTGTGCCTAGGTGTGCAAGAGTTATGCCAACACACAAACACATTCTACATACAAGCTAGATGCAAGATTCAGAAGTACTAGGAGTGTCCAAGCATACCACTAGCAATCAATAGATGCAATACCACAGACATAACTATGTAATTTCAAAATATGCAGAAACATGTTTACAATCAAAACATTGTAAACCACTACACCATATAAACACACGAATATGCAATGAAATGAAATTCAGTTTGCCACATAAGGCAGTTTGCTTACGTTCACTCACACACGTACATGTTCACATCCACACACAAACATACATGTATGTGTAAATGCACATATAGACACACACACAAACACACAAACATGGAACAAGCGCACAAATAGCTCACAACTCTAGCAGTGTGCAGAATGATTTTATCCTAACAACAAATTATAAATTAACATGCAGACACAAAACACAATGAGGACTGACCACCAAGGGTCAAATTCAGTCTCTGCAACAGTCAGCTGATGATACAACAACATTATCACATACATTCGCTGGTATGCGTACATGCGCAGCCATTTGTATGCAGCCATTTGTATGCGCATCCACTTGCACAACAACCCTTGATGCAGGTTCTTCATTTGCATGATGCTCACTGTGCGCAAGTGTCGACTACCAGTCACTGCTTACACAGGGGCGCTCGTGAACAGCTGCATATAAATCCTGTATAACAGTGCAGACATGCGCCGATGTGCACGTAACTGAGGAATGAAGCGTACACTTGGTGCACACATCTGAGGCAAGCGGCATGTATGTGATAATAATTATCCTATGAAACAGTCTCTCGTAATCATCATTCACGTAGTCTCGCAATAGTCAATTGATGATGACATCGCAGCAGTCCATTAAACATTTCTTCTCACCCTCCCATTCACGATTTTTATCCCACTCCCAACCAGATGACCTTCAACTTAACCCCACAGCTCAAACCCTAATTATACCTTCAACACTCCCAGGTCAGCAGGTCAGTATATGTGCCTTGGAAGCAACAATAGTCAGACAGGTTAGTGTCCAACCAAGCTCTCTAACTCCGCAACCACTCCTGCGCACTTGAGCCAACCCACACCAGCGTACAATCTTTCCAACCCAGAACAGCATCTGACTTAGAAACATCATGAAGGTGTTGTGGTGTAATCCACTCAGTGTTGATGTAATCTCCCCCCCCCCCCCCCCTCCAGTATTCTATGATTATCCAGCTGTGTTACAGTAGTTACGGCTGTAACCCCGCAGGTGAAGCAAGGTTGGACTCCAGCCAGTACTGTAAGGTTTATGTGATGAAGCGATGAGATAATTATCCTAGAACAGAACTATCAAGTCCTCAGTTGAGTAGAGTGGTTGGTGGGTGGTCATACAAGCGTGGTGGGGTGGTTGGAGATGACGAGAGAAGAGTCGGAGATTGCCCGTCGTGTCGGACAGTTGATCTGGGATGATGACGACGTGTCCTTCATCCAGCAGTGGTCCAGCAGACCTTCGAGGGTTGGTCTGTCTGATGGACAGATGGACATGCATCGTCTGATCAGGTCTTGCACCTCTGTCAACACAAACACACGCACACACTGCATACACACACGTACAAACTGCACACATGTAGACACATGTGCACACTGCACACACACACGTACCTACTGCACACTTGTAGACACACGTGCACACTGCACACACACACTGCACACTTGTAGACACACGTGCACACTGCACACACACACGTACATACTGCACACATGTAGACACACGTGCACACTGCACACACACACGTGCACACTGCACACACATGTACACACACATGTACACACACATTACACACACATGTACACACACACATCTACATGTACACACAGATGTACACATACACATGTACACATACAAATGCATGTAGAAACACATTCACACTTAATTCAATATTACACATTCAAATTCACAACGTTTAGCATCAAATACCTCCCAGCAGGAGGTTCAAGTGGCAGGCTATGTGATGTCACACAAGAGTATTAGAAATAACTGCAATATAAAATCACATCTAAATTTAGAGGAAGAAAACCAAATGTGAAGCATTGTTTATTGATGAGTAAAGTTCAGATAGTTATTAAACACGCACACTCAGACACACACAAAGTGACACGCAGACACACAGGGAGACAGACACTCAGAAACACAGAGACACCCAGTCAAACCCCTCAAAACACCCAGAGAAACCCCCAGAAACACCCGGAGAAACCCCCAGACACACAGAAAGACACCGAAACACAGAGACACACAGACATGCAGAGGGACACTAAAGACATGCAGACGGACACTCAAAACACTCAGAGCGACATGCAGACACGTAGAGAGACATCCAGACACACAGAGGGATACAGAGACAGACACGAACCTTCAGAACGATTCTTGGAGAAGCTCGCAGCAGCACAGATGATCTGCTCGTCTCTCTCGAAGGGAATGTCTCCGTAGACCATGTCGTAGAGCAGTACCCCGAGGGACCAGACCGTCGCTGGTACGGCGTGGTACCGGTGTGAGAGGATCCACTCCGGTGGGCTGTACACTCGGGTACCTACGACGTACAACATGGGTACACAACTGTAGCGAACAATGAAGGTACAATCTACTGGCAAGGTAACTGGGTACACGGTACACAACTAAAACTGCATGTACATGAAATCTTAATTTCCAAGACAGTAAGAGCATAAAACAGCAATCCTGGTACTGCAGTTATAACTTGAAAAAACTGATGAGCATTCTAGAAAAGAAGCGGTGCAGTGCATAAACGTGTTGTGAGAATATTTCTACTATATCCAAAAACTTGTACAATGTTTTGAATCACAATAATTAGGAAGAGTGCATCTTCAATTGGAAACAATTGAACAACATTTATAATGTATCTATGTAGGTCAATTTGGAACGGTATTTAACAGTATCGGTGGTGCGTTAGTTATAAACAGAGCGCGCTGATTGAGAGAACAAGTTGCATACAAGTTGTAAACAGTCAACAATAACTATCACCAGTAGCTCGCCATCCAGTGCAGCAATGTCATCAGACACTAGAATGACCAAATGACCCTGTGGATTGCCAGAAAACTGGGCATCATACCAATCAGTACCTCTGTCTATCTATTTGCCTGTCTCGTGATTACTAGTCCTTCTCAGTGTATGTCTGCTAGTATGTCTGCAAGTATGTCCATCTGTCTGTCTCGTGTTCACTTGTCCCTATCAGTGTATGACCGCTAGTATGTCTGTCTGCCCGTCTGTTTGTCTCTCTCACTGTGTGTTCACTAGTATGTCTGTCCGTATCGTCTCGTGTTTACTTGTCCCTCTACTTGTATGTTCGCTAGAATGTCCTTGCAAAGTCTCGTCGACGGTCAGGTAAGGTCATCAAATCATCGACAGAGAGTTCAGCCAAGACTTCTTTGATCACAACAATACGGCGCCGCCACCGCGCTTAGTTACAATATCAACACACACACACACACACGTAGACTGACAAACACACTGACAAACAGACCGACAAACTCAGGTAGACATTGAGAGAGGCCGACTGGTCTTACAGCCAAGGGCATAGCGACCGGTCATAGAGAGAGAGATTCAATGACGTTATTGGTCAAACTCACTCCCACGCAAACATACAAGACCACACACAGACACACAGACATTCACACGGTACAAGAAAACAAAGAAACACACATATACATGCTCACATTCTCATAGCAGCCTAAGCACTCAGGAATTCAAGGCCTTCAATGAAAACAGTAAAAAGTGCGACGTCTTAGCTGCTCAATATATTCAACACTTGCACTGGCAATTAGCAACGCTCAAATTGCACATTATAAGCTTACACACTGTACCGTACCAGTGAATTATGCAGAAGATATCATCGGATATTTAAGTCATTTCAATTCAATTTATTTTTAAACATAATTTTTTTGTTTGATACTTTGTAGACAGATTGTCTCGTGTAGACGAGTGCTTCAGTTGATTTGTGCCACGTTTACTAGCCTCACTGAAGTCAACTAATACATAATTGCAAAATAACATTAGTCAAAAGAACGGGCAAAATATTACACCTTTAATAAAACTAGTAGAGAAACCAACAACTAAAGCATTGAACATAAATGATGACACACATAACATTGTAAAGCCCATTCACTGGGAGACTTCATCACAACATGCGCTCCTCACACACAGTGTTTTTCTACACACTGAGAAACTCATCTACTTCCCACATAATCCCTCGCATGTTAAACCGCTCGCTGTATTCAAGCCGTGAGAACATCGGTGAGATTGCCCATTCATCGGACTGCTGCAATTAGTCATGGCTCTCCATTGTCCAAGTCTGTCTCATGCACTGACCACATGCACACACAGCAGTGCCGCTGCGCTACTGCATGCGGGTCTAGTCTAACAAACCAATGTCTACAACGAACCCGCAGCACTTTACAATAGAACTTGTCGATTTTAGCAATTCATCCTAATCCCTGGGGGGTTAGGAAAACCCCCAGAATTGGAACAGACTGACAATTGGAAGATTTGTACCACACATGGTGTGAGCGAGTCCCACTTTAAGTGCCCCTGGTATCATTATAACGAACGCCGGACACACAGGGGGCAGCGAGAGACGGGTTAATCTCTTATCCCACTGTGACAAATGGCAGCCACAGATCCAGACTGATCGCCATACACGATCACTAATGCAATTACAATACGATCCTCGCACCCCATGCGCAATTCTGCACGTCTCAGTCTCATCGCAGACAAGCGCCATTGTTGGAACGAGCAGCGTTTCGTTATTACAGCATTGGGAATTGCAGAGTTGTATAATTGCTACTGAATTGTGCAGCAGAGTGGTCAGATGAAATGGATGATAATAGTATTGATACACCCTGTAATAACAATGCTGTCCGGTGTCCCGCTATAAATCAGCCCTGCCAATACAGCCCAGTCGCATTAATATCCATCTCACTGAATCTCATCAAGAGTTAGAGGGGGAATCGTGGGTGAAACTTGTGCAAGAGACGCAGGCTTACAGCCAGTATGCTTACAACCAGCATTTAATACTTTACCAAATAGGATTCAATATAATGTCGATTCTATTTTATACTTTATCGAAAAATAAATGGAAAACTTAATTATATACTGTATACATGTGGTCAAAAATAACTCTTTTGCTTCCATTAGAAAAAAATTAATTGATCAATTTGTGATTCTGAAACAACCAAACAACAAATAATGCAAAGATATATTGATGCACTAAAGCAAATACAGTCTGTTCATGTACAGAGAAAAAGACATGGTGAGAAGTGTGCACAGGCGGGTCTGGCTGGTCTGATTGTAGCAAGGCCACGTGTCATAAAAGATTGGAGATGGTTAGAGCAGGTTGAAGAGTCTGTTGCATAAAGTCAACACACACAGAGATAGAGTAATACAATCCACAGGGAAGGGCTGAGGCGAGTCACGGCGGCTTCTACCGGCAAACATTAGCTCATAAAGAAATAAAATAAACCCGCTGCACATAGGGAATATGATCAGATACAAGAAACAAAACGAAGATTTGTCCAAAACAGCATGCAATACACTGGATTCATGTTATTGAACTACTATGAGAAGGATTTCTATTGCATAAGAGTTATATTCAAAGGACGGAGTAACTGTATTGATTACATTCATAAAATTGAGCCAATCGCTGAAAGGAATAAAGCAAAAACTTCCACCACAACTTAATCGATGCCATTAACCGCCAGTAACTGCATAGCAATACCAACATGGCTATTCCGGGAAACGACAAGACAACATCTGTTCATACTGTAGACTATTGGAAAGTTTTGACATTGCTCTAGAACATTGGAACAAGGAATAACAGAGAAATAAAATGGTAAAAATAACAGCACAACTCTCTGTAATGTGTTTGGTGGAAACATGGAAACATGTAATAACTGTCTTGACTCCAGACAGACGCTGTTGATTTGTTTGTTACTGTTTAACGCACCTAGGCTCATCATATACAACATATGTTACCAAGTCAACGACCTACCAGTCGTTCAACTTATCCCACGACGCTCATTCCCGCCCGTTGATGCAACGCTGGGCTGTCCACGCGTTGCATCGCACTATGTTATGTACAGCCTCTTATACAACAATTCAGAGTTAAAAAAATGTATTATGTGCATGTTAAATTGTTAATTTTTGCGACCAGTCAAAATTTGGACTTGTATGCATTTTAAACTGAAGATAATTGTCATATATTATGATGTCAGTACACAACGCATGGACTCTGATTTATTTTCAATTGCTTGGACTTTATCATGACAACTAGCAGACGTCTCTATCATAATACATACTTCAAGTTTCAGATATCGCATTGCAATAATGTATACAGTGCCTCCATTTATTCATCTTGCAAAGTTGCATTAACGAGAGAAAACACACAGTATGTGCATACTACGATGAATGCATTCATTCACCATGTGCATTCATAATGTGAAAGAATACATTCAATACATACAATCAACTTGAACATGACTAGAGCACATAACCGTAATTCCGGGGCATAGCTGGATAGAATTGGAGAGATTATTGGAAACATAAATTCTGACTCGTTGCCAGTAATATCAGCAATAAACTCCACAGTGGTAGGTAGGTCTCCATGAAACGAATATTATTATCTAAATTGTGATCACGGTCAACTATTACAAAGTATTAGTACCGGCTCTATTACTACATACATCAAGTTTTGCTCTCTCTCCAGCTCTAATTATACAGCAGCTGTCTACTCAGGCCGTTAGTCCAGCAGCTGGCCCCGCTGTTTGCATATCAGCTGGGCCAGCTGTTAGCCAAGCAGCTGTGCAGCGCAATGAAGGTCGAATATATTTAGTACTGCACAGCCGGAACATTGTCTTCCAGGAACGCTGTCCGTAGCCAACAAGGCCTACCGCCAGGAAATCCCTCACAGCCAGGAAGGCCTATTCCTGCTGCTACAACTGCACAATAAGCCTACGCTGAAGCCTACGCTGAAGCAGACGCTCAAATATACCGCACCCTGAAAAGGAGAATCAAAAATCTAGCCCGCTAGAGTTCGTCCAATCAGAGAGCGGCTAGGCGAGATAGCGGTCGTTGGCACGATGCCAAGGCGGCCGGGCGCTGTCTGACCCGTCGAGGTCACTAGGGCGGCGGGCTAGCAGGCCTGACAGACTTGGCACGGTGCCAAAAGATGAAATACCAAGAGTATTGGTCACGCAAGCAGACACTCAGTCACAACAACAGGCAGACTAGACACATCAATCATTCCACCGTGTGCAGGCTATCAGGCCTACACACAGGCTACGAGGCCACGCCTACTAAATAACTAATTCTCAATAATTAATCCTACAATGTAAACAGAGCAAATTGATCAATAAATCAACAAAGTTTAGTTTTTACATTGCTTTGTGTATGATTATTGATCAACACGGAGTTGAAATTGCTTACAAACCATTTGAACCAGAACTGTTGAATTTATGCACGAGTGTAATGTAGACTACTTTGTGCTTTTGCATTTGGGCAAGTTCAACAAACAAGTTTACTAGGATTGTCAACAAACAAATTACAATTTCAAACAAAAAACAACTTCTTCAAAATGGTTGAGGGTTTTGAAGGGAAAAGCACTGTATTTAAAATGCTACACAATTTGATTTTATGAGAAATTCATGCAACCAGTTGCAAGACAGAGCTTGCGAATCTATTTGAAGATTTCATCTGACTATACAAAGCCCAGACAACATATGGGACCCAGGCAACGTTATTAAAAAGGCTGACCAAGATGGCTGCGTCTCCTTTAAGAAGAAAGTTAGAAAGCAACAAAAAAAACATCCGGGCGGTATTCCGATACATCGAGACAAAAATAAACAATCTGACAGCCAACGCTTTGCATTCCAGTCATAGCTGCTCTTGTTCTAAGAATATTTACAAACGCGCGCGCACACACACGCACGCACGCGCAGACAGTGGCGGCTAAGAATAGATAAGCCAGGTCATGTTATGACGACCAAAGATGCCACCAGTCTTGTAGCAGACTCAGCGTGCAGGCACCGGTCTCTACACCAGCGCCACACCATCATACCACATCGTCGTATCACATTCCTATTCATCTTCATCATTGTTATCAACATCATCATCGTTATCATCTTCCTCTTCGGTGTAGAGAATGTTGAACAATAGGCAAACGTTACCAGCCACGCACGTGCAACCGTGAACAGACTACAGTCCTTCAGACCAAGAGTGGAGAGTGGAATGGTAGGAGAGAGGGCTGAGAAAGAGAGCCTACTGATCTATTTTGAGATTTCATCTGACAGCTAGCAAGCCAAGCGAGGCGGTGATGGCCAGTGTGAGACGCCGCAGTGCTGTGCGAGTGGCGCCTCATCACGAGTCTGGTCTTTTCTTCTATGTGCAATAATGCACCATTGTTAACTTCACTAGAGTGTAAAGGCATTGACAGTCTACTAGTCTATCTTCTAAATGTATCACTCCAATGTCCCGTAAATACAGGATCCGTTTTGAGCATTTTTAACTCCACTAGCATTGCTCTCGCTACCAGTTGCATATCTTCATTCATCTCGCTTTTATATACACACATTAATTGCGTATATTTTTAATAAAACAGATTATTCTGATAAAATCGTCTAAGAGCACACATATTATTTAACAGTTCCTTTCAAAGAAATTGTGAACCAATGACTACCTGCCACCTGAATGCACTGTAAGGGGAAATACAATACATCACACTCACCGATAACAACAAACTTGTCGACCTCGCTCAAGATTATCAATCTCGTTGGCTGAAATTATTAAGATACATAGTATAGCTGTAATTAATCAAGGTGAAATCCTGAAATTGGCTCAGAACCTGTCCCAGCATTCTGCACACTAGGGTGACGATTGTTCTTTGTTGATAAATATGCTGATCAAAAGCACATGCGGTAATTGTTAAAAATCAATCAGGGACGCCTCCTACCCGAGAAGCAAAAAACAGAGCGAAAGTGAATGCATTAAGAAGGTACTGCAAAAATGTGCAATCAATACAAGCTGTATAAAAAACTAACACCCACAGAAAAGTACTCCCGTTCTCACACAATCGCATACACACACAAATACAAATATACATACGAACAAATATACGTACACAAGCATACACGCAACCAAGCAGACACACGCAAGCGCACTGGTGCAGACAATCATGGAGACAAGAAATCCTGCACAGCGAGGCAGTCGCACCAGGAAGCTGAGCCCACAACGAGACTCTGTCCCCCGTGACACTGCACCACTTTAACAACAGACGACTGCTGCAGCCTTCAAAAAGAAAATCTATCGACAACCTATTGTCTCCGACAACGATCCAAGGACACGCACGCACGCACGCGTGGGGGCGCCGTGCGTGTGTGTGTGTGCAACACGTGCACGCACACACACAGGCACATAAGCTGGCATATCGACAGTGAGATAGGGCGATAAGCCAACAGGTGTGGAGCATAAAAAAGAGCAATTGCAAAATCAATACTCTCTGCTTGCGTCAGACCCCGGGTACAAGTGCACTGGAGGCAGTCAAATATAAAATGTGTGTTGGGATGAACAAATTGACAATTTCCAAATGAATGAAAAATCACAATTGGCAAATGACGTCAATGCAAGAACAATAGTACGAAAGATTGCTTTACAAGCGCAGCATGTCTGCATGGCCGAGGTATACAATAATGCGATGTACATATAAAGGACAATAGTTGTATGCAAGACAATAAACAAGTATTCAAACGCAACAGTAAAACAGACAATGCTGCAACAAGGATGGATTAACGAGCAGACGCAAACACACACAAGAGTTGATTAATTATGTATGCATGCATACTAAAACGGATCATTATGTATGCATACTATTGCATAGGTAGTTGTTGTTGTTGTCTAGTAGAAGGACTTGCAGACAATGACAGACAAGATAATCAAATAGATAATCCTTTCTCTGTCTTCATTCAGATCAACTTTGTCTGTCTCAATATTGTGTCACAAAACAATGTCAAATGAAGAGGACAGGGACCAGGCAGACAAAGATGGCGATCAAGACCAATGAATTGCAGCTTTCACAACACTTTAATAAATCATGATATATGAAGAGCACTATTCAATCAATTGGAAGATACATGGTGGAGCGATGTTGTGAATCAGCAGTGTATTAAAAATCTAACATTTCCAACAACTGGATCAACTAGCATCTGGCTTAACTTGTCTATTATAACAATATAATACTATGGCAACATTTGATCCTGATCATTTTCCTCACTGAGAAAGTGGCAGTTGTTAGTTTAATGGCTAATCAATAAAGCATGAATCACTAAGATACCTGATTGTAAATATTATCAATACATGAAAACAAAGTTAGAACATTTCATGAATCTACAACTAATCCAAACTCATCAGAATGTCTATGTAAATCAGGGTTCTATTTTCTATATGTTTAATGTTGTTTGATTTTCTCAACAGCAGAAGAATCAGGTAATAAAACCACACAATTAATGAGAGAAGCTAGCTGGATAGCCAGATGCAAAACTGAGAAATAACTACTGCTGCTAACAAAATTTCACATCACTCCGGTCCCCTCCCCCGCCCCCTCTTTCGCCTATCAATGACAAGTTAAGTTATCTACTGTGTTTGCAAGGCTACAATTCTTCTGATCTATATTTAGCCAGCATGCACTCACAAACCATTGCCCCGCCCCTCCCATCCACCCCCACCGGCTGCTCTCTACAATCTGATTCAATTCAGTGGAAGTGATCTGAACAGATTAGCCTTGAGCCGCAGTCGCTACATCTGTTATATTGTAATAGTATTCAATGGAATCAACATTTCAATTCACTGAAACAGTTCTCTGGTGCATTGTGTGCGCAGTGAATATTTGAACCATTGGATTCTAAACCAGTTGGTAGCAAGTAAACTGAATCAAAACAGAGAGGCAAACCAGTTTTCTAAACTCCATACACAAAAAATATATGCTTTGAAACATACAACAAAAACGGCACTCTACAAAACCGCCGCATTTCAGGACAGAAACCGGTTTGAAACAATAAGTAAACCGGTTTGCAAACAACTGCACTTGATTACTCGCAGATCAAAATACAATACACAACATTGGTAAACAAAAACATTAAATTCTAATTAACCAATCCAAACCAAGAATGCAGAAGTTCGTCTTACCCTCAAAGTCTGTGTACTCTGTGTCCTTGAGAAGCGCTCCCGACCCAAAGTCGATGAGTTTGAGTCTGAGCGTGTCAAGGTCAACGAGTACATTCTCATCCTTGAGGTCGCGGTGCACCACTCCTGCTTTGTGAATCGCGAGCGTTGTTTCGACGATCTGTCGGAAGAATTCCCTCGCGACGGACTCGGAGAGAGGTCCATTGTTTGTGATGTAGTCGAAGAGATCCATGGCCGGGGTGGGACGGTCCATGATGAGGATGAAGCTGTCGGAACGTTCAAAGTACTCGATGAGTCGCACGATCCCTGCGACGTCGTCGACTTTCTGCAGGAGAGCGATCTCCATTGGAATAGTTACACCATCGTCTTGCTGCAAGAGAGAGAATGAGAAATACCAACTTCAATGCATAGTCACATTCAGTAAAGGGTACAAATTAGAGAATGCTAAAGCATGTACCTACATGTTGAAAAGAAAACAAAGATTTAGGAGTCAGTCAAGATAAAGATATTTGTGGCATGTATTTTATATACACATCAGAAATGTTTTTTAAAATATAGTTTAATTTAAAGCATTATTCAAACAAGCCTATTCGTTTAATCACAGCAACGACTGACAAACGCAAAATAATGAACAGACAAATTCATGTTCACACATGCATATAGAATATATTGACAGTATGGTACTGGACACTGCAATGCAGAAACAAAGCTACATACATCTTTTATGATCAAGTTATTTATACATAATAGAAATCTGAACAATATTAAAATTATTGTGGTGAAAGACAAGTTAAGAGAAGCAAGGTTTTACATCCTCTTATTTGATCAAGTTATTTATACATAATAGAAATCTGAACAATATTAAAATTATTGTGGTGAAAGACAAGTTAAGAGAAGCAAGGTTTTACATCCTCTTATTTGATCAAGTTATTTATACATAATAGAAATCTGAACAATATTAAAATTATTGTGGTGAAAGACAAGTTAAGAGAAGCA